>CAJNOQ010001421.1:0-31863 GCA_905250885.1 Didymodactylos carnosus
TACTAGATTATATCTCTACTAGTCGTCAATTTTTGTATATTCGTATTTATCAAGCAAATAACTCAAATGAGAAATATACAAGTATATCTGATTCATTTTTACTTTTCCATGCATCTTCCAGAATATGTGTGGGTGTTGCTTGTTTTTTCATGACAACAGTATACTACGAAAAAAATGTACAAAAAAGAACGGGAAGAATTAGACAACAAAGCAAAACCGACTATAGAGATAATTACATAAGCAAACAATACGTACAAGGAAAAAAAGAAGGAAGGCTTCATCGTCATGTGAACAATTTTTTAACACCCTCATTAGTCGTAGTAGACGTTGTCCTTCGGACCCCACACAAATGATGAAACAAATTGAAAGACATTCATAAAAATAGACACGTATTTACATATCGACACACACACACACACGAACAAGAACTATCTATATACTTAGAAAAAAAAAAAAATTAACTAGAAATGATGGGAGAGAGAGAGATGGCTATTTTCGCGGGAAGAATTTTGTTTTTCTACATCGAAAATAATTTTGTTGCTGCTGTAGTTGATTAAAGTCATTTGTTGGTGATGTTTCTCGCTTAAGAGTCGATGATGAACTCGATGAAGATGTTGATGAAGAACGAGAATGCTTTTGAATATTTTCTAATTCTTCGAGTAAAATTGGTTTGGACTTTGGTAAATCGATAAAATCGGATGTTGCTAGATTAAAGCTATGGCGTTTTATTATATTTACAGTATCACTCAAAATAAATGGTGGCTGAAGGGATGATGACGATGGTTTCTGATAAGTGAACGTGGGCAAATTTAAACGATTATTATTATTGCTACTACTTTTTAATGTCTTGCTTGATAATGTTTCATTACGAATTGTTTTTATTTGATGTAATTTAATTGATGGTCTTGGACGAAACTAAAACAAAGGGAATGACCATATTAATATCTGCAAATACTCAAATCTAAAACCGATCTCAGACGCAGAGTTGTTACACAGTCTTTTGTTCTTCACCAGAATAGGTATTGACAGCTTATCCACTAATATATTAAATCATGCACAACGGATCAACTCGGACGGTATTAGAGAAAAACAGCACAAAACACACACAGAAACGACACGAATATACACTGATTAGTAATGTTATTATATACCTTTTGGTACGATGTTGCACGTCATTATATCAGACACATGTATAATATAAGTACTTTATAAAAACAGATTAATTTACGTGGTTTATTAAAAAAAATTAAGCAAGCTTCTCTCTCTCATGGATGGACAAATTGATTTCGTACCATCGACAGGGTGGTGGTGGTCGGTGTCACGGTTGTTGTTGTGATTGTTTCATGATTTGTTGGTCGATAATGAGAAGAAATTCGCGGTGGTTCAGATAATGTTTTACAAAGTTGTTTATGCGAAAGATGCGAAGGTGCATGGTAGTAGAAGGGAGGTGGATGCAAGACATGCTCAGAAGATGACTGATAAGAACGAGTTATGCTATCAGTAGTATCACAAGATTGTTGTTGTGGTTGACAACGAGCTAATGGAGATACAGATATCTGAAAAAGAAACGCATGCATGCATGTCTTTACCATAGCAATGTTTTATGCATTATTCACACATATGTTATTTTTGTATACATACTTGTTGTGGATTTCGAGTTTGCATTGGCATAGTTTGCCTAGTAGCTGGAAACAAACAACTTAATAGTGATCCATCGTGATTCTCATTGTCATTTGACGATAACGATGATAAATACTGTTCAGGATTGAATTTTTTCGATTTTTGAGTAGTACAAGAGGCAGTTATTGACTGTAACGGTGGCCATTCATTTGAATCTAAAATCGATAGATGTTGATGATGTTTATCTAATGGTGAGGATAGTGATGACAGAGATCGCCCTTCGTTTGTACATGTGTCGTTTGTTGTGGCTATTGATGATGAGGCAAATAACAGCAACGGTAAGGAGGATGAAAGCGGACTAGTGGTTGTAGTACTAGCTGATGTCGTGGGAATAATTGGTGGTGGAGTGGTCATCTGGTTTTGTTGATTAATAGCTGCTTCTATATCTCTCGCAACTTTACGTTCACTTAACCGACGAAATAAGGAATTGTTTTGTGCATGTTTTTTACCACTACCACTACCGGGATTACGTATGGTTGACGACTTTGATATATCATGATGACGCGTTTGTGTTTTCTTATTCTTTTGATTATGTGAATTTGCTGGATTATGATGACAATCGTTATGTCTCATTTTCTGTTTTGATGGTGATCGTCTTCTACCGCCACTTCTAATTTTTGTTTCCGAACACGGTATTGCTCGAATTGATAACTTTGGTGAACCGTTTAATATTAGTTTAACAACATCGGGATGCAATAAACCAGCTACGGGACGTTCATTCACATGTGTAATGACATCATTTGGACGTAGACCAGCTTCTTCTGCTGGCCCTTCAACGGCGACAACAACATGCTGAGTAGTGTAATAATCCGTATTTCCATGAAATACTTTCACAGCACGCAATGTAAAACCGAAACTTCTTGGTCCACGTCGAATTATAATTGGAGGACGTAAATTTTGTGTGATAGACTGTAAAGGAGATTGAGTTATCGATGTTAACTGATGTTGATTGTGTTTCATGAAGAGAACATCTCTTAAAGGAGATGTAGAGAGAATATCACGTTCTAATGGTGAAACAGTATTATGACGTTGTTGAATCGTTAAACCTTTTATACCGTAATCCTAAAATAAAAGGAATGAAGAATCTTTTAAGCTTTTTCTTCACTGAATGTAATTACCTGATGAGACATCCAAGAATGAGATTGTTGTGATGGAGGTGGTGACGAATTGGATGAAGATGATGAAAATGATTTTGATAATGATCGAGGAAATTTTTTCACATTATTCTGCTGACTGTACTTATTTGGAGTTGTCTGAGTATTCACCGGTTTTATTTGTTGTACTGTTGTTACTACTTGATTTTGTTGTTTAGAAACTAATGCATGGGAAGAAGCAGATTTCTTAAAGTTTTGTTGTTCAGTTAAATTTGTTTCAGGTTTAATCATAGCAGCATGTTGTTGTTCTTGATTTACGCCACTTTTAATTGAGATCGATACTTGTGGTAGTAATAATAATTGACGATTAGTGTTTGAAGCAGTAGTTAATTCCGATAATTTTGACGTAGAAGATGGAGATAGTGAAGCAGTGATTTTTGTGTTACTAAAAAAAGAGGAATAAATTTGCATTTAAACTTACTGTCAAATGGAATTTGCATTTACCTCGCTGCAGAGTTTATTGAATTCGATTGATTTGATGCTGTGACATCGAATGATGTTAAATTTGCTAATGGACTAGTCACTGACACACTAACAGATGGAGTAGGTAGCACAGAAGACAGTTTTAGTTGTAATGGAGATAATCGCCGTTGAGGTTTTCTATGATGGTGATGATGATGCCGTGGCTTTGTTTGATCATCTTCACTATCGTCGTAATCACGACATAAATGATGTTGACTTTTATCATCATGTTCAGATAGTTTGATTGAAATTTTGCGTTGTTTTTTGCCATCTTTTCCTGTTATATCTTTTGCTGTTGTTTTAGATTTTTTCTTACTGGATGTAGTTGAAGAGGTGTTGTTTGATGAGGTCGTCAATGAGGGACAATCGGGAGAGGATGATAGTGAAGAGGATACTGATGATTGTGAATTTAATGAATCTTTACGATGAGAATTGACATTATTGCTTAAATCACATAATAATTTATCTAATATAGGCTGTTCTTGTTCGCTATTTCCATCTGTTGGTACTCCATTTGTGGGCTCAAATGTATCGGAGCCAAATTGTTTTATAATAGGAGATTTTAAGTCTGAAATAAAAATAATAATAAGATACATGATCATCTCTGACAGTATCGGTAGCAATATTTCTTTCTTTTCCCGTCGTATCAATTAACCCGTTCATTTTAAAGTTTGATTATTTTTCTCTGGCTACGCATGTTACCTTTTATATTATCATTATCTTTGCTTATCGTTAATTGTGTAGGTAGTGATTGTGCTAAGCATAATACTCGATGTTGTTGTTGGAATTGGGCAGGTATTGTTGGCTGTATAGGTAAAAATTCTCCAATTGAATCTGATTGTTGATATTGTGAAATAATTTGTTGTGTGTCACTATCACCATTAAAACATTCCGAACAAGAATTTGTTCTTGAAACATCCGTTGAAGATATATCTGACGTTGTTGAATAATCTTGTTTTACTAGCTGATTTTTTGGATGTGACAAATTGTGATGTTGCTGAGGTACTATAGTATTGAAATTTTGACTAACGGACAATTCGGACATATATCTTAGCGAACATGATGAAAATGAGGCAAATAAACTTTCAGAATCTGTTGTCTCTCCACCACTCAGTAAACTTCCACCCCCATGTTTACTTGTTTGTGCTTCGTTATCAACGGTTGTTAATGTGGTGGCTTTCGTCGCTTGTGTAACATCTAAATCATCATCATCATTATCCGTATTAGATAAATTATGTTCATATCGATCTTCTCTTGTGTCAAAATAAGACGTATCATCTGGACTCTCTAAGACGGGAACAAAATCGGCTTTTTCTCTTAACAATGTGTCCCAATTAATACACGTAAAAAATGTATGAGATTTTACTTCATAAGGACCCAAGGTACCTAAAAGATATTGAACTTTGACGAAGACATATATTATAGCTAACGTGGAGTTTTTACCCAGTCGTTGTGATGGATCATGTTCTAGTAAACATTCAATTAAATTTTTAGCGTCAATGCATAACATTTCCGATGTATTATTTGTTGACGATGAATCACTATTTTCATCTAAAATATCTGGCCATTCTATTTGACCATTAATCACATTAGCAAATAAATCATCAGGCGTATTGCCAGTAAATGGAGGAATACCAATTAAAAATTCATACAATATTATACCTGAAACAAAATATAATAGATCAATATTCTAGAAAACAAGTAATAAAAACTATCCTATCGAATTATTAAACAAGATCTAAAATATCTAGCTCGAAACATTAGAAGTTTTTTTAAAAATATTGACAAACATTTCTATGATTTATCATTTTCGACGGTGACATTAATCATCATTTAATAACAGAACATTTTTCCTTGTATACTGATCATTATAATGTGCTTACCCATACTCCACCAATCAACTGGTTTTCCATAACCTTGTCTTAAAATAACTTCTGGTGCAATATAAGAAGGTGTACCACATATTTGTTTATCATTAAATGCTTTTGTTTCTTTATCAATATGTTTTTCATAAAAATTTGTTGTTAAACTCATTAAACCAATTTTTGATAAACCAAAATCTGTTAATTTTATATGACCAATAGCTAAACAAAAAAACGACACACAAATAAGAATTATTATCATATGACTATTTAAAATGAAAAATTATGAAGTTTAAACAAATATACCCGTAATTAATAAATTATCTGGCTTTAAATCTCGATGTATAATTCCGTAAGAGTGTAAATATTCAACAGCTAATGTTGTTTCAGCAAAATACATTCTTGCTATATCAATATTTAATGGTCCACCAATATTTTTTAATAATGTTGCCACATCCCCACCTTCAACAAATTCCATAACCATACATAAATGTTTTTTTGTTTCAAATGTACATATTAGAGCCACAACAAATGGATTATCTGTAAATGTCATTATATCTCTTTCCATGAATGCTTGTTCAACTTGATTTCTTAAAATTAAATTTGTTTTTGATATTTTTTTCATAGCATATCGTTCATGTGTTTGTTTATGTTTAATTAAATGTACGGCACCATAGGCACCATTTGAAATTAATTTTACTATTTCAAAATCATCTTCACATGGAACTTTTAATTGTTGTTGTTCTTGAGCTTTACTAGAAAATGTATGTTCAATTGATGGTCGCATAGAAGAAATAGATGTGTTTAATAATGTACTATTTGCAGTAATTGTTAAATAATTTAGATCGTTTGACGATGATGATGAATTATTATTTGTCGTTGTTGAATTTGTGATAGATTCTTCATTCGTTGATAATAAATAGGGTGGAAAGAGAGCTAGAAAAGAAGAACAAAAATAAATTTTAGAAAATATAATAATTTAGTTTTTAATAATGAATAAAATAGTCCTTACATTTTTCTGTTTCATGAATTCTTTCATTTTCTTTTTCATTATCATTTTGTATCATTTTTTTATCAAATATTGTCTGTTCTTTCTGTGTCTGTTGTAATAAATCAATATCAAGTGGATTTCGATCTAAATTTAATTTTGAACAAATATATTTTGGTATATCTTGTTTAATTATCAATTTTGCTTGTGATTCAATGTCATCAAGTGCTAAAAGAAAATCTTCTGGATCAAATTCAAGACATTCTAGTAGACGAGCCGACCGTGCTATTGTAAATAATAAACTTTTAACAACTTTTTGTAAATTTAATATTAAACTTGGACATTTATCTTTAGCATTTAATAATAGACGTTCTAAATTTTCTGTTATTTCATTAAAATAATCGGTTGTAACCCCATCACTTATCGATTTTTCTAAACAATCTTTTGCTAATTCAATAATTTGATTATGAATAAAACGTGCTGATCCATCTGAACAATAATCATATTTATCCACACACTTGTAAGAATCAATAAATGATTGTAGACGTTCTTCCATTTGTACTTTAGCCTATAAAAATATATTTATTTTTAAAATATAAATTATTTAAAGTGATATTTTAAAACAAAAATATTAAAACTTACTTTAGGATATCTTTCTTTATAGACTAAACTCATTGATTTCATATCCGATTCCATTGGATTAATTTTTAATGGACTTGACATTTGTGGATCTAACATTGACATTGACAGAGATCGTGATTCTAAACGTTGATTAAATGAATAATCATCATTTTCTAATAATAGTCCTACACAACTACTGCCACTAGCACTAACACTACTACAACTATCATTTGAACTGTATAAACGTTGTAATCTTGATTGTTGATTTTGACCATTTGTTTGATCTTTTACAATTGATAATGAAGAAATAGATATTGGAATTTGAGAAGAATGATCTTTTCCTGAATTACTACCAGTAGAACAACATGAACAATAATTTTGCTGTTGTAAACGTTCATAAGATGAATATTGAGATGATTGATTTGAATGACATGTAATAGGAGTTGTTGTACCATAACCGGATGAAGAGGGAGCCGAGGTTAATGACCAACGTCGATTAATTTCATCGATTGTTGGAACTGGTACAGCGCATGTTGTTGAAGTTATCACAGGTTTAAAAGCACTCGACGTCGATTGATTAAATGTAGTAGAATTATTTCGAAGAGCTAAACCGGGAAATGCGAAAATTTTTATATTAGTTTTCAAAAGCTTTCAAAATACTAACCTGTTTTTGTTGTTTGTGGTTCCGATTGTGTTTGACACAAATGTTGAGGTGAATGTGTAGATTGTTGAGGAGATAACTGTTTTCTTAACGCATATTTTAAATTAATTAAATTGAGACCAGATAAATTTGATCGTTTTGAACTTGGTCTTCTCAATGAAAATGGAAAATGAGTTAAATGTTGTTGAGAAGGAGGCGGAGTTGGTGACGGTGCATAATTTGACTGATGTTTTGTACCGGCATTCATTGTCCCCATTCCAAATAGAAAATTCATTTGTGTCGATGTTAGAGTAGGTTCCGATTGACTTAATCTTAAACGCCTTATTCGTACAAGATTTGTAGAAAAAGTTGAATTTGGTGTATATGATGATGCAGATAAAACGTCATTTCCTCCTACTACCGACATCATTGCTGATGGTATTGGTGATCCACCACTTTGTAATTGAATATTTGATGTCATCCAACTTCGTCTTCTTAAACGTTCATTTAATTTTTGTTTTGATTCACGATTACGAATGATTGTTTGACCACCGGTTGACGAACGTTTTCGTAAAATATTTGAAGATGAATTTATTAGTGACTGTTCTATTCCTGAACATGTGTTTTCAACACTCAAAAAATTTTGACTTGTTTTTAATTGAAAATGATTTGGATGTGATGATGATAGTTCGGATGCAATATGTAATTTTGACAGTTCTTGATCAGCATCTAGTTAAAAATAATAAATAAAAATAATTTAATTTTTTTTTGTTTTGAAAAAAACAACAACAAGAAAACGAAATTATAACTAGATGAAGATAAATGCAAATAGTATCAAATAATAAACTGAAATATTGTATAGTTTATATTGAAAAATTGAATAACTGAACGTTTCTCTTCTAACTATTATTATTATTTTGCCTCTATAACCTATGTTCATATTAGAAAAATTTGATACATCAAAATGGAACTGAGGTTATATAAATCAACCTTTTACACCTATTTTTTGTTTCCTATATCCTATTCCTTTTTTGTTTTTTATAATTACAACCTAACAACAGATTTAATGACAGTAAATAAATTCTCAATTAATCATTTTCTTCATATCCGAAACTTTTCTATCATACTAACCAAAATATTTGTATTAAAACAATAGTAGACATAAATTTTTAGATTTAAAGTAACTTATTCTTATTTGTTTTTTTGGTGGATAAATTAAGAGGAAAAATAAATGCGGGGTAGTATTTTTTTGTTCTTAATAGCAATCTAGTAGACGTTAGAAAATACGTGAAACTGTCAGCAGACCTTTTATTACGTTTTCAAATTAAAGCACGTCTTATCCTTGACTTGGAAATGCTATAGAAAAAAAAGAAAAAGCAAAAAGAATGTTTGGATGGTCTCTTCGATTGCTGCGATTAGAAAATGCAAATATGAAAGATATACTTTTAGTTCAAAATGCGAGAGACAAAAATATCTGTTAGTGAGTAGTGCCCAGAAAATCCTCTAAAAAGGAAGAAGAAAAAACATGACTATAAACTATTATTAATTACGAACATTGTAAAGACTCGAAGAAAGTAGAGATATAAAAACTTTTATTCTTGTACAAAAGATATTAAAATCAAAGAAAAGTATCAAAAAGTGGAGGAGAGCCTTAATACCGATAGATAGTTTCAGATAAGTATCAAAGATCAAAACGATAATTTCAATGATAAAGTAGTCATGAATTATATATATACCTGAAACAACAACAACATGTGGAAATAATGTCTGTACAGGTGATTTATTTTCTTCAATATCTATTTCAGCTTTTGGTAATGAAACTGACGAAGTGATCGTTGAAAAAGACGATGCTGATGTTGTTATTGTTTGCTGTTGTTGAACTTGAAAAGAACTTATTGATACTTTCTCATCTTGATCATCTTGTTTTTTCAATGATGCTATTGAATCATTAGACGTTGATTTTATTTTCGCTGGTTTTGTAATTGTTGATGTTGTTGAAGAGAGAAAAGGTAATGGATGATTTGGAGCTGAATGAGGTTTACGACGTTTTGGTATTTGTGATATAGAAGATGAGCTAATCGTATCATCTATATTTTTTGTTTCATCTCCATTTTCTATCGGTAGTAATGTGCCATTTGAAGATGAAGTGGAAGTTGAAGATGCAAGAGTCGATGATGATATTGGCTGTTGATGTTGTTTCTTATTTTTCTGACTGAAAAATTTTCTCATAATTTTAATTAAAAAATAAAAATAGATTAGGCGATTTTATTTTATAGTCATATGGAACGCTTATTTTTTAATCGATAATTATATACAGGTATGTATTATGATTGACTAGATTTTTCTCAATAGGTGATGATTTTTACTAATACTAATACTAATACTAATACATTGTGTGGGTTTCTTTGTTGTTTTTTGTTTGATAACAAAGCATTTTATACTAGCCAAAATAATTGACTAGCAGATATTGTTGACCATTCTAAAACAAAACAAAAAAAAAATATATAGTAATAATTGTCATGAAAAGAATGGAGGAGATACTCATTTTTCTTAGCTTAAAACTAAAGAGAACATATTAATATCAAAAATCGATAATAAAAAGCAACGAACGAACAAAAAAATAACGATCGCAATTAGATTTGTCATGGCTCGAAGACAAATAAATCCTATTACCAAAAACCTTGTCAGTTCTTGTTCTAAAGAATAAATACACAATGTATTCATGAAGAACAACTAACTTATCGTTTTCCACACATTTTTCTTTCTCATTTGTTATGTTGTTAAAAACGATTAATAAATAACTTATTTTTTCTTATTAGTTAGTTTATATTCTCGCTAAAAGTTTTCACTATGGTCAACAATTGACTCAGTCTGAAAAGCTAAATCTAGTATGTAATTAATCAAAGTCTGAATTTGTTTGAGAAAAAAAACTATAAACAAAATTACTTTTTCTTCTCTTTTGACTGATTCAGAGTTGAATATCCTTGTCAGCACTTTCAGATCTGACTCAGCTAATCACACAGTACACTTATAATATGTTTCATAGTAAGAGTCATCTCTTTTTACTCATATAAACATTGGTCTCAAATGTTCGTTGTACTCAAAGTTACTTTATTTTTGTGCTAGTCAAAAATATTTCTTAAAGTTTAGAAATGTTTATTATCTACAGGAAGCCGTTTTCTTCTAATAGTTGGCTGAATCAGATCAAAAAAATTTGATAGGAATCAGTTCTTACATTTATGAAATTTATTTCTAGTCTTGATCCTATCACCAAATTTAGAGTTGATCAATATTTCATCTCTGAAGGTTTAAATCAGGACATACAGTTTAATGAGGTCTGATTTAGCTCTAATAAAACTGCGTAGCTGATTCAGCGTTTCAGATCAAGCTGATTGTCGACCAGTCTAAAAGTTGTTTTTTTTTTAAGTTAAATATCAAATAAATCTTTAATAATTCAAAAAGTAATGCAGGTTTTATCTCTAATCTTTTTCTTAATAAAAAAAAAAGAACGCTTAAAAACTTGTAGAAAAATGCATAAAGGTCTTATCTTATCAGATAAATTACATTGAATTTACATGCTAACTTTATTATCAACATAATAGAAAGACGAATCATACGATTTGAATATGAACTTACAAGTTATCAATTGTTTGAATTATTATGTACAACTGGTAAACTTCTGTACGATGATGATGTTTACTTGATGTGTAGATATCACAGAGAAGAAAAGAGAAGAGAAAAAAAAAATCTTTTTTTTTCTTTTTTTATCAAATCAGCTGTTCAATTCGTGACAGCAAATGATTTCACTCAAGTGACTAAACACAAGAGAACGAATGAAGAAGATAGAAAGAAAGAAGAGAACCATATGGAACAAGTTTTCTATATGTCTCATACTCGTACACGCATATAAATTAATATGTGTGTATGAAGAGAAGAAGAATAGACAGTTGAGACCCAACTGTTACATCAATCCTATGCAATATAGTTCACTCTATTGAGAACAGGTCATTTGTATTATCGTCACCATTTTCATGAGATTTATTCATTATTCTGATAAGAAAAAAAGACAAGACGGTTACATTTTCTTAGGACAAAGAACAATCTTTTGAGAATAGAACAAAGAATTGATCTGACATAATTTTATTGACATCCTTATTATTTTGATAACGTGAGTTAGAAGAAGATGAACCTTTGAGCATGGGAAATCAAATTATTTCACAGTTTCATCTGGGATTCGTTTACGATTTAAAATATAACTTTTTATCTAGTGTAAAAACAAAATATGACTAGTTTATTGTAGACATTCCTATTCAACAACAAACTCTTTCAATTCTAACGTTATCTTATGAATACTATTTGTATACTCTTTCTATCATAAGTTACACAACTAATGTAGAAAAATAGAGTGAAGTCTTTGAAAAGCATGAATTATGTAAAGGAGGAGAAAGAGAAAACTTTTATAATTAATAGTCGGAAACCATCAGTTGTTTTTATAATGATTTTTTCTACGTGCATTAGTCAAACTAAGTATAAATCAAAATATATGAAATAAGGAAAACTAACAATCGTGACTAAACTATTTTCTTTTTATTGCTTTAGTCTGATTGAGTGGAATACTTTTATTTTAAGTGAACATTTTATCTTTTTGTTCTACTGATCTGAAGATGACAGAAAGAAAATTAGTTTGCGTTTTTACTCATGCGGTGTATCTAAACCAGTCATTTTTTTTTCCTATTAAGTACTATACCATATATTTTAGAATATAGAAAAAATATTTGTATTCTTCAAAAAACAACAACAACTCTTCTATAAATTGATCTGTTCGTATAATTAAGGACACAATGAAAAATACCGGAAATTTTGAATAAAACAAAATGTGTATAGTGAGCACCAAATTTATTAGCAGTTCATCGAGTCACTTGCAGAAAAACTTTTTAAGATTTTCAATGCTTTCTTGTAATAAATTTTCTGTGGTTTATTGAAAACTTGGCTGATAGTTCTTAAAAAGTTTTTTCTGCAGGTGACTCGATGACTTCTTCAAACTAGATGGATTAGAATTCATTCATCATGGAATTTAGAGTAAACCTCCGGAGATTAGTTGTTCAAAGATCTACTTGAAAAAGCTGCACATCCACCGAAATGAATAATATATTTGTGATCAGCATCAAAATTAACCTTTAAGCAACTAGATATCAAGAAAAAAGCGGTTAAATACTTGAGAATGTTCTCTCGTTAGAGATAGCACCAGAACGGATTTGTTTTCCTTATTTTAACACTACAACTTATCTTTTGATGAATAGTTTGACCTGGAGGAAGAATGTGTCTTATTCTCTTTACTGGAAATGTCATCTTTCTCTGAATTCTTAACTAACCTTTAAAATGAAAACGTAAAACTAATCAATATGAATTAACACTTTCTGACTTGATGTTGTTTTGCCGTATGTATGTCAGTGTATAAAATTCTTCCAGTATGATGCACCGGATTTTGTTTTTTCCTTCTTTATAAAATCATTAAAAAGCAAAAAAAAATCACTTTTTTTCACTCACCAGATGCGTGTACACGTGGTGATAAAAGATAAGAGCATGAAAATGAGAAGAAAAAAAATGGAAACTTTCAAAGATGAACACATTAGCGTTTTTTTATTTGTTGTAGATAAGTTTCTTTTTTCTTTCAATGGAAGAACTTTATGGGTAGAATGTCACCTTATTCCATGATTATATCTGAAGGGTTTCTCTCGTTTTAATGCATCGCTACTTAAGACGTTGCTTCATCAAATTTTAACAAACACTAGCTCCACTTAGAATCACTGAATAGTTTATGTTTTTAATGGTAAAAGTAAATCAAAAAATAAATTGTACAGGTAGATGGTGTCTGTATAAAGTTTTAAATCCTATGTAATTTTACAAAGAATTAGAAAAGAAAAATCAAGGCTCTACATACGATTCGAACACTTATACTAGTCTTGTCTGTGATAACGCTTATAAAAAAGTAAATGAAGTATATCTAGAGAGACTTTTCGTATCCTTACTTGAGTTTAAAAAAAAAAATACAAAATCTTCTGTGATGAATGGGAGTAAAGAAATTTTTTTAGTGATACTAGTGAATAAGACAGTTTACTATGTCAATTTTCATTCTAATCCTAAACTTCATTCAGTATGAAACTTCTCAAAGTAATAAATACAGAAATTCAAACCTTTTTTTGGCTAATTGTATCAAGTTTAATTTCAAAGATCCAACGACGTACCTTTTTGTTTGTGATTGGCGTTGAAAAACTGAGAAAGGTTACATCGATTGTGTTTTGTTTTTTGGTTTGTCAGTTGTTAATTTAAGGAAGCTATTCGATAATCCGTGTGTGCGTTCGCTGTTTTTTTTATCTATTCTATTCACGTTTTTTTTAATATCCCCATCTCAGTGTCTTTCTCTCTCTCTCTCTCTATCTCTTTCGCTTTCTTTGTCACTGTTACTGAATAGATTCTCACACGCATAAAAATATTGACCTTCATTTTGTTTCTATACATTTTTAATATCTAGTTAATAAACTTTACTTATTGATTTAATTTTTGATTCAATTATTTATTGATTCAATTTTCTTTCTAACACTACTACTACTACTAGTAGGACTAATTTATTCGGTATTTGTGTGATACAATAAAACCAATTAAATTGATAATGATCATAATCAGCTAGAGAATAAACGTTTGAGTATCACTACTACTGCTTAGAACGTCATTCTTCTTTCTTTTTTTTATTCGAGATATGTCACCGATAAGTATTAATATAATATACTCAACACTCGAATATGTATGCATACCAGAAATCATTCATTTATTCTATGATGTTAAATAAAGTTCGTTTTCGCTAATATTTGAATGAACAATAATAGAGTAGTGATACACTATAACGACAAGTCCCCTATCAGATACAATCGTGTAATAAACTAACAGTTTACATTCTTTCTTCCTCTTTTTTTTCTCACTGATATCGATTTTGATCTGTTCAAAAAAGAAAAAAAAGGTGTTTTATTTACTTTTTTTCTCCTTTATTCTTCATGTAACTAGTTATTCAATTATAGATCATGGTCGGAGGCGTTTTTATAATAAATCTGAAATGAACTGTATTATGAGACGTGTGTAAGTATAACATGTATGAATAAGCAAGCAAGAAAGTATTTCTCTCTCTCTCTTTCACTATAAAAATGATGATAATTTTTTAATAGTTGATAATAAGTTTAACATTTTATTTCGATATTAAATTAAAAAAGTGAAAATAGTTTAAGTGATGATGTTATTTATACAAGAGAATGAATAGTATCTTCTTCACGATATGATGTGGTACATTTTACCTACTTGTTCACAACAAAAAAAAAATTGCACAGTACTATAATCAAAATTTCTCATTAACTAAACTTGTCTGTCTCTCTTTCTGAAAAAAATTCAGCATATTTTCAAACGAATCAATGTCATAAAAAAAGAAACATTTTTTTTCTACAATTTGACGTTTAAATCAGGCTGACATGTAAAGAAGTGTGATATGTAAAAAGTCAAAATTTTATAACTCTGTAAGACGAGAAGAAAACTAATAATTATAAAACTAAGTTCTATATTCAGCATATTAATGGCACTTCAAAAAATTAGACAAGCAGAAAAACAATTGCGTTAACCTTAACATCAGTACAAAATTCAAATTTGTTAGAAATATTACGTATGTTTAAAAGTCAAAAGAGATTTTTTTTTATATGAAAGTAATAGATTAAATTCGCAATTCAAACTTTTCAAAGAAGATATAAACTATTCATTTATTAACTTTGTAAAATACTATGAAAATAGTTTTAGTTACAAAAATATTGTATACATTCTATTTCTTTAACATACATTGTTGTTCATTCAACGAAACAACAAACGTCAATTTTCAAGAGAGTTTTTGACATTTTCGATTGATACAAATACTTGATCTTGAGTATTTATATAAGACATTTTTTTTTTTTCTTCAACTATACAACTGTTTTTGGTTGATTCTTCTTTTTTTTTGAACAACAATTTAACTCTTACTCTTCTCTAAAGTTAAACACGAATACATTTCGTTCAAATTCTAAAGTAACAACAAAAATTATTTTGTTTATAATATACAGTTCTAACGATGTGTGATGTCTCAAAAAATGTCATATGTCAATAACTTTTATCCACATATTGACAAGGCCTCTTCTCCATATATAGAATGTTTATGATATTCGTTTATCTCAAGATATTCAGAAGCAGAATAAATTTATATATAATAAAAATTGCCCTATAAATCGATTAGACACAGTTTCATTCATTTGTGTTCATAGGAGA
This sequence comes from Didymodactylos carnosus, assembly GCA_905250885.1. Lineage (NCBI taxonomy): Eukaryota > Metazoa > Rotifera > Eurotatoria > Philodinida > Philodinidae > Didymodactylos > Didymodactylos carnosus. The sequence continues at coordinate 15,739 of CAJNOQ010001421.1, forward strand.
CTGCTGCTTATCTTATAGAAATAAATCATGCTTTTTAATCTTATCATGTGGTTATGGCATGTGACTTTCCTTTAAAAAAAAACATTTGAGGTCAAAAAGTAAGTAAGTAAGTATACTTAGTCACCTCTGTATAGATAAAATAAAAGCACATATTTCATAAATTCAATGTCAGATATAAACGTGATGTCAAAAGAATACTCTTCTTTAAAGTTACTACGTCTTTCGAAATTTCTTGGTTTTGTTTGAAAAATGATCAGAAAAAAGAAAATTCCATATTCAAGGTCATGTCTGCCGATTTATGCAACTACAATTTGTGTCTGATATGTAGGACAAGGTCCAATTTATACTAGGAAGAAATTGCGGTGAGATTATTTGTTGTTTTTATCAAACATATTCTTTTTAATGTCAATCTCTTCCTTCAAAAGATTAATGTCAATAAATAATGTCATAAAACAGAATAGAAGAAGAAACTATCATCATATTCCATAAAAAAGAATATATAATCTTTTTTCATGCGTCATTCGGTAAAACAAGAAAAAATTGTTTTTCGTGAAGATTACTTCAATATGCACGCTTTTCATTTTAGGATGGAAAAGAAGAAAAACGGGTGTTTTTTATTACCTTATATTTTTAACTGCTTTCTAAAAATAAAAAATTTTAAAATATAATAATAATTCCAAACTCTTGAACTTCACTTCAAGAACATCTGTTTTGATTGTTCGATAATGTCAATTTTCTAACGGCTTAAAAATTTACCACTTATATGAATGAAGAGAAAAAGAAACCTACATCGTATATTCAATAAATATTCAAGAACATGAACAACAATTTGCGTTAACGATCATTATTTTTCTCTTTGTTTTGTTGTTCAACTGAGAGAAATAGAAAGCAGAAAAAAAAAGAAAAAAAAAAACAATATTAATACGGTAGTCTATATTAACATCGTTGTAGTCAAAATTAGTATAAAAAAAAAAAAATCTTTTTCTATTGCGTATAAAACAGATGTAATGTTTTTATAGAATAAAATCATAAACAGAATATCTCCTCCTCTTTCTGGATCTCAAGGACCATTATAATCATTGATTTTACATTTTATATGATTATAGTTCCAACGAAATTCTACTCATTCAATAAAATTAAGTCTATTTGATTTAATCATTCGTAAGATATACACATACATATCTTAGTAATTTTTCGTAAAATGCTAAAAATTTTTCATCTAAAAGAAATAAAGAGTTTATCTTTACTAAAATAATATTTTCTCACAGTTGCAAAGTCAACTTTTGCTTGATTACAAAAATCTATTAAAAATGAGTCAATTCTAAAGTATTATACATGAGAAGAAGAGCTAATGTTTGTCCTTTTTATCATAACTTCTATATACATTATAATTTAATAAAAATATCAATAAAGAAACCTTTGACGATAAAATACAGTGCTGCCGAATCTAGAGATTTGTACAAGTTAATAAAATATGATCTGAATTTGATCATGAAGGTCTTTACTGGAACCCTAATGTAGTTTGAATTCTATTGTTGTTGTTGTTGCTTTTTACAAGAGAGATTACGGCAAGGGGGAAAAAGCGTTTTTGGAATGGTATGGAATGATCCATTCCGCTTTTTCTCCCTTGGATTGCGGAAATTTTCAATACTTTTAACGACAAATACTAATTACTGTTTGACGTATCGGAAATCGAACTTTTTATTTGATTTGTAAACGATACAACTTAAACTAAGTAATCAAATCTTTACGTAGGGAGAGATAGTTTATGGAAAAAGAAAAAATTTTCTACGTCCAAATTTTTCTTACTTTCCATTTTGCAAGTAAATTGTTGTTTTCACATCTCCTACATTTCCCATTTTGCAAGCAAAATAATTAATGATAAATACATAATATAACAATATGCACTACTCCACGTCTTGTCCACCAACATTATATATGAAACGGTAGGCAGTTTTTCTTGTTCAAAATCATATGATTTTGTATTGAGAACTGCATGATTGGGTTGCATGAATCTGAAGTGTCTTCCGTCGTCCTTCATCTCTCCTTTATGTTATTTCATAATCAATCTGTGATTATGATGCTTTAGACTAGATTAGATTATGATCCTAAAAACAGATTTTATTTTGCGATTAAAAACAATCCCTTTCAGTCAGTACTCTAATAATTATGATTCATTAATTACACAGTGTTTAAATTTATAGCATAAACTTTCTTTTTTATTAAATAGTTTGCTTGCAAAATGGGAAAATTTCTGATAACTTTTTTTGCTTGCAAAATGTGAACTGGACAACGTCTGAGAAAAAGTTTTTGCTTGCAATTTGGAAAATGATAAAACAATAAAAAATAAAATTAGTTGAAAAATGGAAATGAGTCCAAATTTTAGCTTTTGTGAAATGGTTGAGTTATAACAGATTTTTCTGATCTCGGATAGAAGTCTCGTGCTTATCACAAGTGTCAATAAAATTAATTAAAAAAAATATTTCAACTCAACAAATAATAAAACCTAATGCCTGTTGATATCGCCTTGCTCATGTCAATTATTGTGCAGAAAAGAAAAAAAATTGTTCACTTATGAAAACATAATTGATTTTGTCACACAATTAGAATTTTTCTCTTTTTTCTTTCATCAAATGGATATTAAACTCACTATTCACAAGGTCAATGATAGGCCTAAAGCAACGTACCTAATACTTGCGCAAGCATTTTTCTTGTAGAATCTAAGCTAACGCGTAGGTATAAGCGATGAAAAACATATTATAAACAAAGAGAAAGAAAGAAAGAAAGAGAGAGAGAGAGAGAGATGACAAAATCTTTTCGATCATGTGATGAAATTATTATGTTATTATTATTATCATTCATGAGAAGAAAACAAGTCGTTCGAATTATGAGATAAACAATATATGGTCCATAAGGAGAGAGAATAAGAAAATTAAAACAAAGATTGTTCTCATTTCCTATTTAGATGATTTACTAACGAAATTATGGATGATAAAAAAAAAGTTATTCATTTTTATCTTCACCACGTGTAATGAATATATTTTTTACAATTTGATCAATATCAATAAGATATAAGAATAAGTTTTAGATCAGATCGATTTAATAGATCCGTTAATAAAGCAAAATTAATGCTACATATCTCTCATCATATTGCGTCAATGAAATATTATTTTGTGTCTCAAATTATGCATAAATATTGCGTTTTTCATGTTAACAATGAATAGATATGAATCTGTCGGTGACAAAGTATTTATTTATTTTCAAAAAAAGAAAAGAAAAGAACAACACTTTTATCATTTTACTTACCATGTCCAATTAATTTCTTTACGTATTTAAACTGTTAGACTAGATATTGAGAGAAAGAGATGAAAAATAATGACTTTTATATATCCATATGTTTTTATATCTGTATATATTTGTCGTGTATTATAATTGATAAAAACAAAAGAAAAAAAAGAAAAAAAAAAAAAAAGAGAAGAAAAAAAAGATATAAATATATTTTCACACACATATGTCTTTTTCTTTCTTTCTTATATAATACAGAATCAAAACAAAATAATAAATTATTTTTATTATTGTTAGAATTAATTAATAAACAAGTGAAATAATATACGAATAAAGACAGTTATATATATATATATAAAACAAATAGAACTCTAACCTTCGATGTATATATGCTCAGCATTTCACTAGTTACTCTTAAATATATTCTATTAATATTTGATTTACATTCTAGTATCCTCATGTCGTGTAATAATCGATTTACTCATCTCTATATGTCTCAGATCGTCCAGTCCACAAAAAAAATAACATATTTTGAATACAGTTTCTCAAAGTTTGTCACAAAACTAGTACGTCAAACTCAAACAACTTGGTAAAAAGAAATTCTTCACTCGATTATCTTTTTAATCAGAGTTGTAGTTGAGACATGGATGATAAACTTTGAAATTACTAATTTTAGAATGAGTATCAAATTGTTGTTAGTATTTTATATCAGTTATGGTAACCAAAAGGTGAACTAATCTTCAGCTCATTATTTTTTCATATACAAACACTTGCAAACACTTTTCATCCTATATATAGTTCTACTAACGAGACATTTGTGTTTCTTGTCAAAAAAATAAAACAAACCTACAATTTATTCATCATTTTTTTTTTTTTAATAAGTGCAAACGTATGTTGCAATTAAACCTATAGCATGTTTAAAAATAAAGAAAAAAGATATCAAAGCCAATATTAATTGATTTTCTCCAAAATATATAGCAGAATTCTCGAAATAAAAAGAATATAAGCCTACCCAAAGTTATTATACGACTTGACGACATAAAGGTTCAAACATAATGTCCTTTGAAATATCTAATGAATAACGTCAACGGCAAATCATGTTGTCAACACATACAATAGTATTTTGCACTTATTTTATAAGTAACCAGAAAAAAAAAAAAGAAAAAGAAAGAGTAAATTAAAAGAAATAATACTGTAAAGTTCAACAGAGTGAAACATGATATATTACGAAAACAAAGCGGAGGGTGGGATAGAAGAGAAATGAAATAATTTACTCATCAGTCTAAGAAAATGAACATATCTGTAATCTATTAGTTAATTTTCTACTTTTAAATTTGTATTATATTATCTATATCAAGAATAGTGTAGAAAAATTTGTGTGGGTTTAAAAAAGTTCTTTTTTTTTATGTGACATGTTTTATTAAACTTGATGAACCTTTTTTTTTTCTATGTGTATAGTTAATCGAATAATTCATATTTAACTCAAATAAATAATACCATCAATAATGTAACGGAGAAAACCTAGACGTATTGTTATTGTGAGAAAAACAAGTTTAGAGTTTTATCTAGAGTTTCGATTCTTTTCCTTTTAATGATCGGAAAACAAACAAAAAACTACGAAAACATTTTATTTTTATTTTTTTGTCAAATTAATATGGCATGGGTAAGAAAAAGAGACAAATTATAAAAAAAATGAAATTAGAGAGAGAAGAATAGAAGCGAAACGGAAATGAAAATCGACGTCTATTTACAAGAGAATAACATAAACTTTACGTGACAAAAATATTACCTTTTTTTTTGAATAGAATCGTTTAGAGTGTGAGAATTAATCGATTTAAAGAAGATTTTTACTAACTGATGATGATCGGATATTTTGATTACTGTGGATTAGAAAGCGAGAAAGAATTATATTTCTTGTCAAGACTGCGATTGTAAGAAAATTTAAACATGGAAAGTTTTCAGCTAATAGAGCGTTACTTTTAGTTTGAGTAGCAAAAGTAATGTACGAATCATTTCTACTCCATTAATCTTTGATTGTTATAGCAATTGTAGATCTGTTTTTAACAAGCGGAAAGAGAATATTCTAGTAAAAAATACATAGTCTACTTATTTGTCAACAGATAGTACAATTTTGAGTTTCTTATTTCTATCATCAAAAAAACAACAACAGATAATGGAATAATATTTTTTGTTGACGTTTATAAATTATCACATGACAAAATAGACCTCGTTTTGCTCTTAACACTTTAATACTAAAAAATTACTACTACCAAAATATTCTAAATAAGTCCTAGCGTTTATCACTTACCTACACTTGTATAAATAACAAAGAAGAAGCCAACATTATATATCTATAGATCGATCTAAAAAGTTAGAAAAAAAATTCACAAATAATCTATGATAAAAAAGGTTTACTGAAGTTAGCTTCAGAAAGTATTTGTTCTATCAACTGTAATTACCAAAATAATAGAAAAATAAATTACATCAATGTTACAACTTAATTCAAAGAGAAGTGAGTGTTCAAAACACCGATATTAACATAACAAAAAAGTCTTTTGTTAAATCCAGAACAGAAAAACGGCTGAAAATTGAGAATAAAATAGGACAAATGATTTCACAGAAAATACGTGCGGTATTAAAAAATATGCAAAAATGAGAGAGATACTACTGCGAGAGAAAAATATTAAGTGGAAAAATTAGCTAGTCTATATAGAGCTAGCAAATAATTTTGTTCAAAAATAGTTCTGTTTTGTAAATTTAAAAATGTTTCTTTTCATCTCGTTTATATTCCTTTCCTTATTTATAAAAGTACTATAAGTACTATGATTTGTACGACGACTTTATTTGGCGTTTATATTAGTGAAATAGAAGTGATAACTCAGCATTGCGATGACTAAGCTTAAAAACATTTACTCTCTATTATTTCTTCTATTCCTTGTTCCGTACGATTCACTGCTAGAGTAAGAATCCAAGCGATATTACTCTTACGAGGGAACATATCTAACTGTCCGACGCCGTTCGACTCCATATTATGGCTACGAGTAGGCAGACATCGATGAGACTAAGCGAAACCTAAAAGGGTTCGTGCCCTATTGATCAAGAGTTATATCCGTTTTACTGAATTTTCGACCCATTCCTGGGCATTCACCGAAAAAACAAATTACGGAATTTTGACCTCAAATTTTGCCCATAGATAGGTTTAATGATCAACAGAATATCCTGAAAGTTTCAGCCAAAATGAATGTTTCTTTCTCGAGATATTGAATTTTCAGAAAATAGTCGCCTCTCACAGACAGGTCACAAAAATCGGGTTCACTTGACAATTTAACATCTCGAGAAAAGAATATTCATTTTGGCTGAAACTTTCAGATATTCTAATGGTCATTAAACCTATCTATGGACAAAAATTTGAGGTCAAAATTCCGTAATTTGTTTTTTCGGTGAATGCCCAGGAATGGGTCGAAAATTCAATAAAACGGCCATAACTCTTGATCAACAGGGCACGAACCCTTTTAGGTTTCTCTTAGTCTCATCGAGGTCCACCTACTCGTAGCCATAATATGGAGTCGAACGGCGTCGGACAGTTGGATATGTTCCCTCGTTAGTTGTCTTCAGTGTTAAGTGAATCATTTAATTTTACGCACATATTTTCAGTGTTTATGCACTAACTTTCCAACAAGCTACGAAGACTAATCGTAGAACGGCATTGTGCACCACAACGTGCTAAGTATGCTGTGGGACGAGTGATCCAAGACACTAAGACATAACTGATTTTTACACGACTTGATGGTGTTGAGATTCGAAGACATTGTCTTTGAAGTACGTGATGAACAAAATAGCGACTAAGCTATCCTGTTCTCTACAGGTAAACTTGCTTCTTATGTTATCTGTCGTAATTTGGATTACTTTTCCTGTAGCACGTTTACGTGTTACAACTTTCTCTTTCAACTCTGTCACTTCGTCAAAAAAATTTCAGAAAAATTTCAGACTGTACAGTTTTTCAAAATTTATCATTAACACGTCCAGTGTAGAAATTTTCCTCACGAACAGTTTCTCCCTTCTTTTTTAACCGATTAGAATAACACTATGGAGTCAGTTATACGTTCGTTTTCTATAACATCATTCAAAAAAAACTTCATCTCAATGTCTTGTACAGTAAACTTTAGTCATGTTCATACCCGCGTCATTCATCTCGGTGATTTTCCTGTAGAATATCGCTTTTTCCATCCAAACTCCTGTGCGAACCAATCATAATCTCGTTAAATTCCGACGGCAAAACTTCGGATGTTTTACTGATTTCATATTCTAAATGGAATTTTCACGCAAAATAACCTTGAGATTTTAATCTTCAACCGTGCATGCACTGGTTTTTTTTACGATACATTTCTTTTTGGTTTTCCTTGAAAAAATATTGCTAAAATAATTGTACTAAACTTCTCGAGGAATTATCTTTAGATCAGAGGCGACGGAACTGTAACGCAGCGGAGACGACCCCTCCCAGATTTTGAAATGTAAAAAAGTATGGAAACTGAACAGTTCTTACAACTCTAAGAATTTATTTCTCTGAATTTGTCATATAATACTATATCTTTCCTATATGTGACTCTTTTTCCTCTTTCCATTACAAAGTTTATATTTGATGAAATATAGAGAAACGAGGTTTGACCTCGATTGGCAGCTAATTACTCACAACTACTTCTGATTCCGGTATTTAGATAAAAGTAGAAAATTGAAGAGAAATTACCGTCAGTTTTTCTTAAAAAATTCGTCACCGCAGCTTCTAACTCGTTACGCCGCTCTACTTGAGGTAGTGACGGCTGTGATCTTAGTTGTCAAAAAAAGTAGCTGTGCTCCTATATAGCGGCCTTTGCATATCTGACAAGCTCATTCGTATTTTTAATCCGACAGAAAAGAGAGAAACATTGTATTGGCTGTTCTTTCAGAATAACTAAGACATGAAGAAAAGAGAGTTAGACTCAATCAACAGCAACGCAATCTATAATCAGGCAACAATTGTAATCATTTCTTCATCAGCAAAAAACAAAAGTCTGATTGTTTCTCTTAGCTTTGAATGGTGACTCCATGCAGTTACGCTCAATGTGAATCAATTTGGATCTACTATTTTATTTGGTATTAAAAAGAAATAACGCAGAATATTTTCTTAAAACAGTAACTCAGTTTACATTAGGTAAAATGCAGAAGCAATCAAATCAACTCTGGATAGATGTCACAGGAGTTTGTTGTCCAGTGTCACTCGTTATAGGAGTAACTAATCAACGGCTATGGATATAGACTATCGGAAAAGTTAAAGTATATCAAGACTGACTGAGAGTACTTTTTCGAACTCGAATAATAAAGTGGTTTTATTTGGTACCCAACTGGTATTTGAGAACTTATACTAGAAAGATTCTATTGCACTCGAAAAAATATACCTTCCACTTAGACGTAGATTGAAGTGAATAAAAGATAATGTGGAAGAATGTTTACATTGATTGGAGGAAAGAGGAGAAACGAACTTTCTGATTGTTGACAAGCGTTTTAACAGCTGTGATATTATGTGCGAGGATGTAAACGTTTGCACATATGTAGAAGAAAAATTAATAAATAAGCATGTACACAAACGTAGAACTGCTGGAAATCTTATTACAAGCATATACAAAAGGTATTGTACAAAAAAAAAAGAATATTCAATTACTTAATTAAAAAGAATAGGGTTTGGACTCAACTGAGATACAATCTATATTTTAATCAAGTATCTCAGTTGAGAAACTAATATTTCTGCGAAAATATTCGTTCCTCAACCGAAATACATTGTATAAAATATGGACTTCACGAATTTCTCGAATTCATAAATTTTTCGTGCAATTGTACAAGAGTGCAGTGTACAAAGGTCTATTATTCAATAGTGAATGAAATTAGGTAAATGATGTATCTCTATTGACTATCTGAAGAATTATTCTCAGATTACATAGTCAAATATTACCATATCAGTTGAATTTTAACTGAATAATCATAGATACCTAAAGAAAGTAAAAACAGTATAGACAATCGTTGAATTATTATTGTGTACTATAAGAAGAGTCAGCAGCATAGCTCGGTTTCATTTATGAGGAGAGGATGCCTAATACCATTATTTTCTAAGGACGTCCTAGTATTGCACAATATCATTTGAGTTTAACCTATATAGATGAAATCATTTGTTCTAAAATTGGAGGTCCGAAGTATACGAGTTATCTTATCAGAAATAATAATAATTATTCAAAAAATAATGACATAGTACAAACTCAAAAATGTAACTCATTATCTCGTATACCACACATGACCTCACTTTTTTATTATATTTCGAAGATCTACATTATAAGTCAGTGGGTTCGATCCTTCACTATGGTACCATTTTATCATTTCACTATTCCCTCTATTATTTTCACTAGGCAAACACAGATGAGTTGAAATGTCTTTATTATTTTCATATTTAGTATTAGATAATCTGTATCTAATAATAAAACATGAAAAAAATTTTTTATTTGAAGTAAATGAATTATTTTGAGTAGTAGAACCTTGAGTATAAATGATAGAAAACGTTTTATTTTTTGTATAAACAGAGATACGACAGACATTATCTGACATGCTGTTGAGAATATTTGCTTTTACCAAAACCAAAACTCAGATTTATGAGCATGATAAATTGATACTCAACTATGTATACATATATTGCTGTATATTACTAGCTATCAAGTCTACATTATAGTCTAGCTATAGTTAACATTGAATATCTGAATTATTTTTTTCGATATATTATTACAGTAAGAAGAAGAATAGTGACGATGATAATCGTAGCTGTAGACGGATAAAACTGGTATTATGTTACAATGATTAATCATCTCTAGATTTTGGTACACGAAGAAATTTAATATATAAACGTCTATTCCGGATTATAGGACAAATTCATCATACTGAAAGTGTTGAACTATCCAAGACAAGAAATAATGAAACCAATAAAAAATAACAAACAAATAAAATTAAGATTTGTATAAGCTATCTTGATTGGACGAATACGAAAATACATCTTCATATAATCATATTATGAGAGTAGGTGTACACTTGTTTGAAAAAGTTTTTCTCTTTCTCTATTCAACAACTTCCAAATTGAAGTCAATGTTCCGAAATGAGAGTAGAGTAATAGTAGTAACAGTTGATTCTGTAAATATTCTACAAAATCGGAGTAGTTTACTCCCAATTTCGGAATAAACAGTAAGAAGTAAGGAGGGCTATTCTTGCCGATCTCGACGCCTCTGAGGTTTATCATTTTTCCTGCAATCATCCTTTTATAGAATATTTTATGAAATTTTCCTAAAAGTGAAAAGAAACGTTTATATGTTAAATTTCCTCGTGTACGGAAATCTAGAGACGAATAATCATTGAAACACAATACTGATGTATATTCGCCTACTGTTGCGGTTATTATCGTCCACGCTGAGTCTCGTGGCAATGTTCGCTTTTCGAAAAAAAATCCAAAAACCTAATGAAAATCTATATTAAGTGAAATATCCCATTTTTGCTAAATTAGAATATTCATAACTCAGTCAAAGTCCATGCAAACTAGGTCAGAATATCAAGGTGTAGTCTATTTTATCTGTTCAATCTCATTCTTTGTTTGAGGTTAGTAAAAAATCTTCTCTTACTGCTGAAAGTCTCTAGAAAACCGTTTTCAAAAATCAAAGCATGCGCAAAAATGGAATATTTTGTCTAATATAGATTTTCACTACGTTTTGCGATTTTTTTCGAAAAGAGAACATTGCCACGAGACTCCACGTGGATTACCCATGTTTCCGTTCATTTTCGAGATTACCACGCATAAGGAAATACCGATTCTTGGGCTTTGAGGAAATCTGATGCCGCGTCTAAATCACGAAAGGTTAAGAGGTCGCTTAGCTCCCATTTTGGAGAACACTTTGGGCTTTCTATTCATGTCAAAAAAACCAATATATATTAAATTTTCGCAATATGAATGATCGCAAATATGAAATGACTTTCTAACGATCCCTAGAAAATCGAGCTCCAATTTTTTTCGAAAATCGTCTCTTTTATGAACGTACAGGCTAAGCTGTCCTCTTTCGATTGCTGAATACCGCAAGTCCCTGTCTTTCACCGTCTTTTTTTTTGAGTTTTTCAAAAAACAACTACCTGCCTTATATTTTGCGACAGATAATAGTTTAAATATATTTTATAAACGATTTTACTCTTTCTATTGAGTGTCCACGAGCAACTGCCCTTTTCTCCTTGTTTGCTACCTTTGATATAAAAATTAAAATTAAGAGAGTTACTGTACTTGATGTTCACTTTTAATTCTCGCGGTCGGTATGTAAAGAACATGGGGTCGGGTCATGAGCGAAATTTTTGGTCTTTAATGAACTGAGATTCTTTAATGAACTGAGAATGAGATTTTCAAGCTTCTTTCTAAGTAAAATTTTGAGATCTCTCGTATATGTGAAAATAAAAATGACAGCCAACTTTTATAAAATTGATAATTAATAAAAAAAAAAGATTCTGCTACGCACGAGAAACACATTCAGTATTTGTAATGAGTTTCTTGAAGATAAAGTCTTCTAGATTAAGAAGAAAAACTTTCTTTTGCACTACAGGGCAGGGCAGGGCCAAAAAATTTTTATGAGTAATTTTCTGACAGGGCAGGGCGAAAAAAGTTGCCCTGCGATGGTCTCCGATATCTACAGTAAAACGTACAGCTGATATGGAGTTTTTTGTACTATATAACCACAAAATTTAACTGGAAGTCGTTCAAAATTTCGGACGTTACGTTGAATTTCGCGCGAGCTTAAGGTAAAGTGGAAGAGTTTAAAGATGAACATCTTCTAAAAAAACAAGTACTCCTACATATTTTTGTTTGATTTTAAGTGATGGATGTACTTTTTCTATCCTTAGTAAAGCAAAATCTGGGCAATGCAAGCTAAGATTGGATTCTCTAGCCAAAAATCATTCTTACTTGCCAGAGTCCTCTGCCTGAGACTATTATTGTCTTTTTCTTTTGTTCTATTCAACCATCTAACGTCGTAAGAAGTTCAAATTTTCTAGAAGAGTTAAGGACCCTCCCCCTTTATAACCAAAAATTCGGCAGTTTTTCGATTTTCGGTTTATGACTGATTTGTGTACTTCAAAGTGCTGTCTTTTGACTGAAAAATTTTTTACGTTTTAGAACATCTCTGTAAAGATCTTTAGAGACCTTCAAACTTCTTCATATTTTCTGGATTTGTTTGTTCGACGCACTGGGAAAAGCTTGGAAATTTTATTTGATAAATTTCTCTCTATCTGTTTTGGGGAGCAAAAGTTTGCATGTCGCGAGAGATTTTCGCGATTATGATTGGAAGGTTTGACAGCAGCATTATCATCCTCGTGCAGTGATGTGAATGATTCAGACGATGTTAATCAGGCAATAAGTACTTTTGAACATTTAATAAACAGCAATATTATAGAGTTCGTGCCAGAAAAAGTTTAAAAAAACCAGTGCTTCTTTTTCGTACAAGTAAACAATTTTCTAGGTTAAGACGTCAGCGTCATACTCAGTTTCATAAGGCAAAACAAAATCCAATGCTCTCAAACATAGTCAAGTTACACTTTTTAAGAAACAACGTAACAGAGAAGTTAAGAAAGTGTAAGCGTGGATATTTCTCAAGTTAGCAGCCGAGTGTAAGTCTTGTCAAATATTTTGGAAAAGCATAAATCGAGCTAAGGACGATCAAGATGACTTACCGGCAAACGTGGTTCTTTCTTTAACAAAGAAAAGGCTGAGATTTTCAATGAGTTCTTTTCAAAATGTTTTGTACCAAAACAAGGTCCTTGTTTAAAAGCCAAAAGTTGCGATCAACGATGTTTTTACGTTAACTCCATCGCCCAAAGATCAGATTTATAAAGCTATAAGTTAGTTTAGGAATGATATTGCGAAGGGACCAGACCGAATAACTGTCCAGCTCCTCAAGACTTGTTGTCTCGAAATTCTCGATGCCTTACACCATATTTTTACTTCTATAATTCGCAACGGCATTCATCCTTCTCTCGAGAAAACGTTCTCAACTGATGAATCGCTTTCGAGCCGAAACCTAGTGGACTATAGGTAGTCGACCATGGTGATTCCGAAAATCAACATGAGACGGGCTAATAGGCCTCCAGAGACCGGTTTTCTAGAAAACCAGTTTTTCAAAAACTCTAAAAGATAACCAAAACCTTTCTTAATGAGGCATAATTGGTGCCCCCAAATTCTGATTAAAATGAGACATTTCCCAGCTCTACACGAAACCCTAAATGTTCATTGTCGTCAGCCTAAAACTACAGAAATAAGAAGAAAGTAATGTAGACCTTTTCTTGTAAATTCTATAACTTTGCAAAGAAAGGTCGTGTAGAGCTGGGAAATGTCTCATTTTAATCAGAAATGTGCGGGCTACAATTACGGCTCATTAAAAAGGTTTTGGTTACCTTTTAGAGTTTCTGAAAAACTGGTTTTCTAGAAAACCGGCCTCTGCAGGCCTATTAGCCCGTCTCATGTTGATTTTTGGAATCAGTATGGTCGACTACCTACAGTCTACTAGGTTTCGGCTCGAAAGCGATTGGTCAGTTGGGAACGTTTTCTCATCTGTGGAACGTAGTCGATGTTGTGCCAATTCATAAAAAAGATCCGAAAGCTCTAGTTGACAAATATTGCCCGGTTTCTGTACTATCTATTCTGGGGAAATTGCTAGAACGATTTACCTATGATCAACCGTTTGGGTATTTATGCATACATAACTTTTTCTCAAAATTTTAGTTCGGATTTCGTAAAAATTGTTTCACTACAGATGCTCTTTTTTCTTTTAACACATAGCATATACAAAAATCTCGAAGCAGGAACCGATTCCATCATGGTTTTATTTGATTTTGAAAAGGATCTGTCATTAAATTATGCTTATAAAGTTATCTTTGTGGGGCATGAAGGAAGCTTCATGTAAGTGGTTCGAGAGTTATTTGTCAGATCGTCATCAGAGGAGGAAGGTGTGATGGTGCAAATTTTGGATGTTGTAGATGTTATGGTGGTAAACGGCAATTTAGACTTTTTAGACTTTCTTCTAAAAAAAGTCAACATCCAAAAGTGCTCCCCTTGGAGTTTGAGTATGGTGGCTCACCCTCAAACTGCCCCCCCCCTCCGCGGCTTCACAGCCTAAAGGTCTAAAAAGTCTAAACTGCCGTTCACCACCATAACATCTACAACATCCAAAATTTGCACCATCACACCTTGATGTGTTTCTCCCTTGGATTTAGTCTGGGATCCAACAAGGCTTCATTTTGAGCCCTTACCATTTCTGGAATTATATAAATGACCTTGGTAACATCGTTACCAACTCTATCTCTTCTTTTTACTGATGCCTGCTCGCTTTTGTGTCCGATGAACACTCTGTGATCCGCTGTCGATTGCCAATCTTTTATCAATAAAACAGAAGAATGATGTCAGTTTAATTTGATATCATTAAAATACTCAGAATGTGCATAGGTTTATTACGATAATCGTGATCCGTCGGTCATAAACTAGTTTACTTTTTCTGTCGATAACACTGTCATTAAGCGCGAAACATCGATAGTTCTTCTCGAAATATAAGGAGAAGCATGTTAAAGACTTAGTTCTTGCGTGTAGAAGATGATAGGATGCAGTATTTAGAATTTTTAGAGAAACTTCAGTTTAGATTCGCTTGATAATTGTTAAATCAGGCATTTTAAGCAAATTAGGTTACTGAAGCATAGTTTTTTTAATAGCGACAAAAAGAAAGTACTTTCGTTTATTGCAGTTCTTCAAAATAAAAACCTATCTCTCTTTACGTTCCGGTTATAATCTACCTTGTATAAAACCGTCAGTTGCTCGAAGATCAGGCCGAATAAATATCAATCGTCAGAACCAGTATGCAGGTTGAAACACCAACAGTTTTTAAAGAACTTGTAGCTTCTTTTTTCTACCATACAGCTATCGACTGGAATTCTCTGCCTGAAGAGGTGCTATTAAGTAGAACAGTCATAAAAAAAGCATCAAACAGTATTACTTTTCTTACTCTTTGATTAATGTTCTTTTTTTACTCACTACCTTGTTTTCTTTTTGTTTATCTTTTTTTGTTTTCCACTCATACAAAAGCCTTATGCTTTTGGTGCTTTCTTGCGTAGATTCCTTTTTTATGCGAAATAAAGCTCGAAATTCAAGTTCAAAGTAGGCAGATGTATATGCAAAATGTTTTCGCTGAAAAAGAGGCATTTTTTGCGTTTTTCTCGAGATCACATTTTTCATGTATGATCATTTTTCGAAGCCGCATCTCATCCAGGAGGACTTAACCAATCGGGTTGAAATTTTTATCAGAAGTAAACAAAACTTAAATCTAGGGTAACTTTTTGGTTTTCTGAAACTCCTTTTACTTGGGGAAAATGTTTTTATTGAAGTTTTACTTTAAAAAAAACAGGGAAAAATGAGAGATCATCAGTATTTCACAAAACCAAAAAAACTTATTTTAGATTTAGGTCTTGATGAGTTACCCTACAAAAAAATATTTTATCGGCACTGGTTGTGCACGGGTGCGCACCGGTGCCGAATAATTATTTTTTCTGGGCACCGATGCGCACCGGTGCCAGAAAGAATGTAAAAGTCTCACACCGATGCGCACCAGTGTCGAAGTTTTGTTTTCAATCACCATTTTGTTTTGTCAATTTCTGTCTATATTAACGCTACGATCTACTTCTAATATTTCGAATGTCTTTCTGACTTCATTTTTTCCTTCTCATAAGAGAAGTGCCGAGGCAATGCCGCATGGTTTTGGCATG
>CAJNOQ010001422.1:0-31846 GCA_905250885.1 Didymodactylos carnosus
AGTTAAAATGCGATCATTTTAATGAGTTGTGACGTATGAAATAATTTCTATATGTTTATAACGCCATACTTTAAACAAACCTTTTCTAAGGTATTGTAACACTTTTAAAACGTTTATATGACGTTACAGCACATTAGATTTATGTCGTTATAATTCGATAAAATAGACAAAGACCTGTTTTGTCGTATTATAACAGAATAAACAAGCAAAACAATATCGGATGGATCCTGTTAGAAAATTCTCTTTACATAACATAAAAATACAGATTAAAACAGGCGAATGTGAGTGTGGATGTATCATTGCGTCTTAGCGTCTAGTAATCAGATGTTTGGTCATATTCAAATGTCAAAACATTCTAACATCGTGATATCGATATATCGTATGAAAGTAATCACTTAATGTATAACAAATTTAATTACATAGATTTAATTTAATCATAGATCGATTGAATAGAATCATGTCTCATTCGACTAGAATATTGGTAAAGTCTATGTTACTAAAAAGTCCAATAGTCAGATTTTTGACAATGTAAATGTCGATCTTTTTACATGTAACCTATTGTGCTGGCATTCATAGCAGATTTTGTAACATATAAACTCTTACTCCTAGAATGTATGATTCCTGCACAAAAAATGGATTAAACATCGAGTTATATTATACTTTTTTTAGACTAAACAAAAGACAAATGGTTTTCATAGCAAGTAATTTTCAGTTATTTAATTTTAATTCAACCGTATCATATTACTTAAAAGTGCATACGACGTAACAAAAAGGCGATATACCTGCCAGTCTACTTGTCCCAGGAACTTTTGACATATTCAATCTGTTATCCGTCAGTTAATTTTGTTCTGACGATAGTAGACGAGTAAGAACCAAAATCAGTAAGATACATCTTTTCGATTAACAGTAGAAAATATTTCAAAGAATTTTTCTCGCTATTGAATTATAGAACGATAAAAGTTTTGTTACTACTAAAAGTAACAATTCTTTACTTCTTCAAAAGTATTCTTACAAAAATACTTTACTCTTCAAAAGTATTATTCTTCTTGTTTTCTTGAATTCTGACAATAGTAGATAATCGAAAATCGTTTTACAAGCATCCATTTAATATCTTGCATATTTGCTGGAATTTTCGTCAAAAGCCCACTTACAGTAGAATAGTTTTTTCTTCTGTAGAGAGTTCCGCTTAACATACAGACAATTAAAAACTAAACAAAAAATAATTTGGATTACGACAAAAATTTTCCTTTCTAATACATTTCCAGACAATCTCGAAGTTTATCGACATTTTTTATTTAGAAACGAAAGTTTTCCGAGACTCTTAAACGAAAAAAAAGACCAAACAATAACAAGAATAACAATAAAGACTAGAAGAAGAACGTCTCTTCATTTGTTTCTAAATGCAAAAGCAACAACAATTAGTCACACAAAATAAAATACCAGAAAAACAGTAAAAATGCTTTAAAATTGATCACTGGAAGAGTTTTGTGTTATAGGTGGGTAATGAACAAACATCAGATTTTGAATAACGTGAAGAAAAAAAACACCCTATTCAACGTACATAGATGTGTGTTTAATTATGTTAATAGCTTGAATAACCGGAGAAAATAATTGTGATAGTTGATAAAAAGAGAAACAAAAAACAAAGTGTCAGATATGCTTGGACGCATGTTGCATAAACAAAAAAAATAAAGTAAACAAAAATGACAAAAAAATTAGGCCTACAAGCAAAAAATGAAAGAAATAGATATTGCAAATGAATATTCGTTAAACATTAACTAGGCACATTCGAACGCTACCATTGACCTGCAATGTATCGAGAACAAACGATGTTTTTACGTGCAAAGATAAATTTTGGAATAGTATCGATCGATGTATTGAATACGGTGTATAAATTATGAAAAGAAACTCTTTGTTAGGTTCTGAAGAAAAAAGACTTTTTGTAAAAATGAGTTGTTTAGCTTCAGTTAGAAATATAATTCCTACACGCAAACAATAAACAGAAGAAGATTTGTTTATCATAACAGAGGGTGCTGAAGAAAAAAAAAGAGTTATCTTCTCTGGTTTGGACAGTTGAATATGAAAGGAATGTGTGATTTGAATTAATGTATTTTATACTTGAAAAAATATACCGAAGTCCCTGATTCAAGAAAAGAAAATAGTTCGGGTCGAAAGTCGCATTCTGGGTAAAAAGAAAGAGAAGGACTGTATGGAGTGGACCATGAAATAAGATTTTAAAATATTGTGATTTCCTACCATCTGGGTAGATGCAAAACATCTTGATGTCTGCTGTACTCATTGCACTACACACTATGTACAAAATCACTATTTTATCTCATTCTATTAGTGTTACATCAAAACCGATCTAAAGACAAAATACAGACAACGTCAATATGACGAACAAGTGACAAGACCGACGATTATTCTGGAATGTAATGATATGCTTTAGTCTTATTCTGATTTTATCTTGTCATTTTCATTGTTTTCCAATTGTTTTCCTTTTTTTGTTGATGATGACGGTTTAATATAGGCACCAGCAAAAAAGTGCGCAAATAACAAGAAGTAAGTGGCATACATAACCATTGAATATTTTAGATTATCATCACTGACTTGACATGTTTCACCATTGTTTTTAATATCCCATATTTTCAAATTAATATAACATCCAACAATCATTTGTGACAACTGTAATAATGTAATTAACATTGATACATGACGTGGAATTTTAAACCTTAATGCTCTTAATGCATAATATGTGTACATTATAGCATGTACAAGACTATTCATTGAACAAAACCATCTTCCACTGGCCGTTAAATCGTGATATGAATACCAACAATATATAAGAACAGTGGCATGATGATAATACTAAAATAATATTGTACAAAATAATAAACACATTAATCCAGTTTAGATCTCCTTACATGTAGAAATATGAGTGGTTGTTTTCTCAGAACAATAAATACTGTGTCTAGTAGCTCGGGTAATTTTGCAAAACAAAAAGCCCATGTCCTAAGTAGAAAAAAAGAACAACAAAAGTTATATGCTAAAAGAAAAAAATATATTGAAAAGTTCTTGTACTCTTTCACACCTACCAAAATCCCGTAACACCAAAAGCATTAGAATTATTACATATTGAATAGGTGAAACCATATTTGTATAAAACATAAACTAATTCTGGTATAACACGAATTGCACCAAGTATAGAAAATAATGCTAACAAGATATTCCATGAAGCCAAAGCAGGACGTAATTCAAAACGTGGTCGTGTTTTCATATAGATATGACCAGTATAAATGAGAAATAAATAGGCTATAGCATAGAAAAATGAATTATGCCATCTTTCCATCATAAATGTTTTTAAATCTCGTAACATTGAATAATTCAATGTATCTAAACGATCATAATGTTTTTCAAAATCAAGTACAAATGAAAAATTAACACCGCTTGGATCAGTTGTTTTGGATTGTTTTAATGTTTCAAAGTAATCGGTTAAATGAGATATTAAGGTGATCATTATTGATGGTGACTTTTGTTCTTATACACCGATTACTGTAGATATTTTAACTGTCTTCTGTTATGATTTAGTTGGTAACAATCAAACAGAAAGATAGTAATTTAAATATCTAAAATACAAAAAAGACAAACAAAATCAGTGTTTCAATATTAGACAACAAGATCTTCAATCAATCACCCACAAAATGAACGACTTAGAAGCGAAATTTACATCTTTTTCTTTTAAAGAAAGAAGCCTTAAATCGAACAAGTTATCAATGATTGATCGTACAAATTGCTGTTATATTCTTAAAATTAATGATTTGAGTGTGCTCAACTATTGAGTGAACATCTTGAAAACCTGAAGTCTGATCTTTCTATGATCGACTGTTAGTATACTATTCTACCTTTAAAAACACAATGTAAGAAAAAAGAAAGATGTACTAATGCTGTTCAACTAAAGAAAATGGTAAATAAGAAAAAGAAAAAAGAAAAAATAAATTAATATCGTGCGAGAAAATGTAGGTGTTTTTATCGTCATCAAATAAAAAAAAAAAATAGAGAAAAATTACACACTACAATATTTTGTTCAACTGTTATTTAAAATCCAGAGAGAAAAGAGAGGATACAAAAGAAAATGTGTGCTTTTTTAATCGTAATAATAGAAAGTATAAAAATGCAATTTTAAGGTATTTGATAAGAAAAAACAGAATTTTTCTATTAGATACTATTACATACGATGAGGTTATTCTTTTTTTCTGTAAAAAATAATATAGTCTAGATTTTTGTCCTTTCAATCCTTTGGTCGATGTAAATACTACTAATCTTCTTTCATACTATAATGTAGAAGAGAAAAAACAAAATTCGCTATACAATAATTAAATACGATCACTATAAGCATTACTGCTTGAACAACGGTCATACAAGTATCTATTTTATTATTACTAACCTTTGTCCTTTCTATAATTCATACGCGAAGGAGAAAATAAATTTTTTACTTTTAAAAATATTAGAAGTACAAGAATTATGCCATTTATCGAAAAAAGAAAAATGATACGGAAGTAAAATGTCAAGTCCTACGCAATATACTTTCTATTAAATGAGTGTCCAACGCATAAACATAGAACAATATATATATATATAATGATGTTGACAATTTTTCTGTTTGTTAGATGAAAGAGAAACGAGAGAAATAATGATCTAGAATTTTCTATTTTTTTAATTCAAATTGTTACTATTTCTATATTTATTCTATAGAATAATTGTTTCTCCATTCTATCAATTAACTATTTTTTCTTTTATTTTATTTCAATTCAAATACTTATAAGAGCACGTATGCTGTATTTAAGAGTAAAAGAAATTTGAAAATAAAACAAGACCGCCCACCGTTTGATCAAGAAAAAAACCCTAGTTAAAAAACTATTCAAAGAAACGCGTACAAGTAATAATTTTCAGATAATATTCATTTTTTTTTTTTATTACATTGATAATTAGTCAAAATTTCATAAACAACTAGAAAACAACATAACAGTGTTATATGAAGACATATATCTCGTTGAATAACTGCATGATCGAAATAATCAAAAATAATTGTAAATGAATAAACGTATCAAACAATGAAAACTTTGATCTGTATCAAATACACGATTTTCCGCTATTAACATTATCGTACGAGGATACTAATAACTAAGCTTAAAAGTGTAGAAGACAAAAAGAAAATATTTATCTTCTAACATTTTCATATATTAATTGGCTGGTTGCCCACAAATATACATATCAGAGAGGTAAAAATGAAAAAAGTCAAATAATAATTAGTATAACACTCCTCTAAGAAAATGATCGTTCATACAAGAAGAAAACGACTAGATTTGATTACAATCTTCAGTTGTAAAACAGAAGTTTAACCTGAGAAGAATTCAACTGATAAAGAGACAACCTCATTTTCAGATAA
Organism: Didymodactylos carnosus; assembly: GCA_905250885.1. Classification (NCBI taxonomy): domain Eukaryota; kingdom Metazoa; phylum Rotifera; class Eurotatoria; order Philodinida; family Philodinidae; genus Didymodactylos; species Didymodactylos carnosus. Next base: position 5,447 of record CAJNOQ010001422.1, read on the forward strand.
CAATGATGTTTTCAGTGAGAAACAACTTACCGCACTATTTGTGCGTCTGTTGCACATCTGCATTTCCATCATAAAATCATCAAAAATCACAAGATGGAATGTTATGTGGAAAAACAACGATAGTTTAATTCCTTTAAAAATTAACTAAGTAGCTTTGTCGAGCACAATCATTTTGTGTTACGAAAGGCACATATGACAACGTAAGATATCTTGACAGGTCGAAAGAGTAAATGCATACGTTCTCAAGATAAATAAACCAATATTTTCAATTCTTTTGATAAAATAGTCTCGCATCAAAGTTTTTTAAGATAAACGTGTCAATTGAAAGAGTAGATAATTGAGCAAAATGTGCTGAAGTTTAAAAGTATTCATCTCACCAAACATAAATGCTTCATATCTCCAAGTGTTTATTATTCTGAATTAATATCGACGTCAACAAGAAAAATAACGTATGGTCATGGAAATAACAGCATATACATTGATAATTACCACAGTAAAAAAAGAGAGGAAAAGATGATATTTCTATTGTAAGCGTTCTCTTTCAAATGAGATAATCAGTTTCAAGAAAAATAAAGAATATGTTTGTTCTCATTTTCATGATACTCTGAAATAACATTGTTCATATATACAACGTGTAATGAAAAAAAGAAATAAAAGTAATTTTAAAATAAGTTAGCAAATTGCTAGAAAGCGCTCTCATCACTGTCATCTAAATCACATCCATTTAATCGTTGTTCTTTTTACATTGCATACTTTTGAGTCCACATTTTAGCTTGTTGATTGTATGACTCTCGATCTGTTTTGTACATTTCTATAATATAAATCGAAAAATCTAGTCAGATGTGTTTTTTACAAAAGAAATATGTCAGTCCATACGTGCAATGTCAGGAACAAGCGGGTCATCCGGATTTGGATCGTTCAGTAATGAACAAATTGATAATAAAACTTTTGAGATGGTGAGTGCTACAACAAAACACATAGATCATACAATAAAAACGAACAGAAAAGATTATTTACCTGGAGACCATTGAGATCGTAGGATATCCAAACATATTACACCGTTTGAGTTTACATTTGGATGATAGATTTTTGTTGTAAACGTTATTTTGGGTGGTTTAAACTAAGTACATACAGAACGATACAAACGTTACACATTTTGTCTGCTAGACACGTTCTTACCGGATAATCAGCTGGAAAGTGAATTGATAAAAAGAAAACGCCACCTTGAAATGGAGATTCACCTTAAAAAGAAGAGAAATATTGATTGTATTTCTAACCGTGTATGATCAGCAACTTACCCGGCCCCATTATTGTTGCTTGCCAATGAAACATATCGTCTTTAACTGGTCCAGCTGGAAACAAAAAATAATACGAGAATGTTAGTAATACTACAGCATTCTAATCTATCGTACGAAACACACCACTACAATTAGTAGGAGGATCAACTTTTAGATCTTGCAATTCTCTACTAATTCGTTTTAATGCCATTTTGATTCGTTATTAAACGAATAGAATAAAGTGTAAGATTCTGTTTTTGCCGAAAAGATCAATCTAGAGTATAATGAAACATAGTGAGCAATCTTGTAAGTAGTAGAATAGCATCTTAGAATGAGAGTTTTACGAGAATGATAAAAGACAGACGTTTTGGAATACATCATTGAAGAATGAATTGAGGTTAAGTCAACCCAAGTAGTTAAATTCAGTGACGTTATAAAATTAGAAAAAGAAATGTCTAATCGATTTTATTAGCATTTACACCAGTTATTAAAAGTAAACTGAATTGTAAAAGCAGGCGCAGTTGTCAACTTGACACATTTCGTAGGTACCATCATGAATATAAATATAAACAAATTGCGCTAATTGAGTATCCATCAATAACTTACATCGATCCATAATAAATTGAACATGAACTAAATCCATCCCTTACTTCAAGCAAACTCATCCTATCATGATGTTTAGTATTTCTTCGGTGAGGTTATTGAAATTCAAGTTGTTTTGTTTACTCTTACATTCTGAATATATTTATTCTAATTGCTTATGTTCTGATGAATATAGCGATGTTTTATTCATCAGGCAAATAAAAATGACAAACTTTGATACAAAACAGTATTTCACTAAATACTCAAAACAAGAATGGATAATGATGGGAAAGTAGATAGTTCAGATGTGAAACACTTGTTAAACAACAAGAGTGTAGATATTGCAATTACACATACTGAAGATTCAGGAAAGCGGTATGATTCATCTGTAACAAAAATTCATATAAAAGAATTATTATTTTTATCATTCAATTACAGTTACACAAAATTTAACACGAAGCAAAATCATGTATTCCCGATGAAGAAGTCTTTTACCCGCATTAGCTAAGCTATATTCTAAACTTCCAAGGCGTTGAATTGATGACTCGAAATGAGATACAGTCTACATTTGAATATGAAATAATAAAAAAAAATTTCTACAACATTAACAAAAAGAGTTATAATTATGACAGATTGGAAAATAGATTTTTTAGATAATCTAGAAAATTGACGGCATCTGATCGTTTACTTTATTTATAATTCATAGCATCAAAAAACGATAAAACGAAATAGCATAACGAATATCTCTAAATGATAAAAACAACAGAGAACAATTAGGAGCATCGTTTTTGTTTCGTCAAGCAGAAACATTTGAACAAACAGCAACGGATAAAATTGAATTATTTATCATGAAACTGTAAAACTGTTACAAGTGACACTCAAGCCAACATCATCATCGTAACAATCAAATAACAATAAAAAGAAAGATGATACAAGTGAAATGACGTTTTTATTCCTGTTATACACACAAGCGCACTTGAAGTGTAAAAACGAAAAATAAGAAAAAAATTCAAATAAAATTGATCAGTGTGAAACACATCGATAAGAAATCAAATATATACTAAATACTGTATGAACAGAAAAACTATTGAAATAAGTGACGAAAACTGATATTAAATAAAAATTCTTTCATTTCACAAGAACAAGTGGAAAGCAATACATTGAGAATGGAAGAAGATTAGTGAATCATATCTTCCAGTGTTACTCTCTTGCCCGTTCTACTATCATATGAAAACATTTTAACAAAAATTGTTTTTTTTTTTATTGTCTAATGCATACAATATTGCTATATTTATTAGGATGTAGTGAATTAAAGTAAACATGTTCACAAAGAAATAGTAAAGAAAAATAACGTCAATATCATAATACTATTCATATAATAAAAAATCTTACCAAGTAAGCGCAAGTAAACTTATTTTTTCAAAAATGGTCGAATTGATTGTGACATCGAAAAAGATCTAAAATAACAGCAATAATTATTAAGAGAGGTAGTTCTTCTTTAAATGCTAAATAGGGTCAATAGTAAAGGAAAATAGTCAATAGCCAATGACGTTCAAAATCTTTCAATTTTTTGTTCATAGAAAAGAGAAATATCTTTATTGTAGAGGAGGGATAAACTGTTCACGGTGATGAAAGATCAAAATATTCTCCCTGCACAGCTTTCAAGTTACTTGTCATATGCCTTGTACCTGCTTCGCAGTAAAACAAAATTATTTATTGTTCTCGAACAGCGAAAGAATATCAAGCTACATAGACACAGTACCACGTGTCTGTCACTGATGCTAATTCAAGGAAGAGCTTGCATTATGGCAGAGGTTGCTTCAAGATGACATAAAAACTTATTTAAAAATTTGGTTTAATTGGTGTTCTTTCAACCTTCACGACTAAACAAAAGTCACTTAATTTCAATAAACAGATTAATTAGACGTAATAAGATATATTTCCCGTTTTGCTGCCGCTTATCTTCAATTTTTACATAAAATCAAACACATAATACACACACAATATCGATATTTGTTCCAGTTTTTTTCAAATGAAAAAGAAAAACATTATGACACAATCATAGTCCAGAGACGAAAGAAAAAGAAATTCAAGCTACAAACGCTCGCAGACACATAAAAGTTCCAGTAATTTTTTCTAGAAGAAAAAAGTGTAGTGGTAAAGAGAAAAACACATCGGCCGTTTTTAAGACAAAAAAAACAGAACAAGAAATCTAGTCTCATTGTATAAGCTTGGTCGCACAAGAAATTGTTTGTCGTGAATCAAAAAACCTTTGATATTTCCAAAAGCCGTGCCAGATTGAAAAAAATCCTGCATTGTTCTCAGAACTTCAATCGTTTTTTTATCTGCTCGGTAGTTTACTTTAACTCGATTGTTCATCAGCTAAACGTCATCGCAATCCTTTCTTTACTAGATCGTTCTACTCAGTTCCACAATTCTCATGTTCAACATGTGCAGCTTTCTTAAATTTTTTCTATTCATGGCCATATTTACTTACATACATACATAATGTTTCAGTTGAGAGAATAAAATAAACAAGAAAAGAATTCCAGAATCAACAAATAAAAAAAAACAAACAACAAGATAAAAAATGTCTTATTATTTATTGTTTTCTTTTTTTGTGATGTTCGAGAAAGAAAGAGAGAAAAAAATTTGTTGATGATCTTGGTAATAACACACAATGAATGAAAGAGAGGGAAAAGAGACAAGATGAAGAAAAAAAGAAAAGCGAGTTAAAAATGTGTTTCGCGCAATGCTCACAAGTATACGCGTCTTTTCTTTATTGATTAATTATTGTTTTATTGTCTTATGTTATAATGTTCTTTGTTTACATTGCATATTTATTTGTCCACGTTCTTGCTGTTTGATTATATTTTTCTCTATCTGTTTTATATAAACCTAGACCACAAAGAAAAAAGTGTCATGAAGATAACACATGTAGATATCTGATAAAAACAATCCTTACGTGCAATGTCAGGAACAAGCGGGTCATCCGGATTTGGATCGGTCAATAATGAACAAATTGATAATAAAACTTTTGAGATGGTGAGTGCTACAACAAAACACGTAGATCATACAAGAAAAACGAACAGAAAAGATTATTTACCTGGAGACCATTGAGATCGTAGGATATCCAAACATATTGCACCGTTTGAGTTTATATTTGGATGATAGATTTTTGTTGTAAACGTTATTTTGGGTGGTTTAAACTAAGTACATACAGAACGATACAAACGTTACACATTTTGTCTGCTAGACAAGTTCTTACCGGATAATCAGCTGGAAAGTGAATTGATAAAAAGAAAACACCACCTTGAAATGGAGATTCACCTTAAAAAGAAGAGAAATATTGATTGTATTTCTAACCGTGTATGATCAGCAACTTACCCGGCCCCATTATTGTTGCTTGCCAATGAAACATATCGTCGTTAACTGGTCCAGCTATAAAATAAACGAATTTTAAATAACATAAACAAATATTCAAAATTTTCCTACCTGAACAATTTGCTGGTGGATCTTTTTCAAGTTCTTGTAATTCTTTATTGATACGCTTTAAGGCCATTGTGATTGAATGTTGATACCTTTATATGAGAACACAATCAATAACAGGATGTTAGTGAGCAGTATACTAATTCTAATATACGATTACAAAGATCGTATGAAGTGTGAAGTATTTCAAAAGATCGATTCAAATCAATGATCTAAAATAAGAAAGATGTAAAACTGGTAACAATAACAGAATGACAAATGTCATTGTTTATTATACACGTATGAGTCAGACTCAACTGAGAAAACTATTTTAAAACAAACAGCAATACACCACAGATACAAGTAAAACAAAGCTCTCAATAGAATCATATACGACATCCTACAACCAAGTTTTGAGAACATTTTGACAAAATTTCCTGATGAAGTTTTAAGATTTTCTACCACGACTCAACTCTACAGTGCTCGCGTTCTCAGCAAAACTGAACCAATTATTTAAAGCTTAAGTGTACTATGTACGTATAAATATCAGTTGTGTATCTCGTGTTTTCATAGCAGCCTTGCGTGAATCACATAAACGTATACATATCAGTGATCACTCATAAGGAAAAAACCTGAAAATTTTTCGATACATTATGTACGATGCAAGGTAACAGAACAAAACAGTGAATCAAAAGTATGGGGGAGTCTACATGATTCCTGCTAAACTGTGAAAATGAAAAATCTTTAGGAATCTCCACAAAGCCCTCGTGCGTGAAAATCCTTTTATGTTTTTTTTAAAAAAAAAGAAGAGCTTTCTAGAAATTTACAACAATAAACAATACCTACTCTGAATGATCTGTGTTTAAATAAAAAACATACACACACAGGGCACATGTGAAAATGTATGTACATCTCTGTCTATACTCTTTTTTTTCTTTGTTTTCCTCTTTTAAAAATATGCATTTTATCGCTATTGTTGTTTTGGTGTGTAATACGTGCGTTGTCTACATAGACTATAGAAGGCATATGAGAATTACTACGAAAGAAAAAGAAAAATATTGAACAAGCAAATAGAAAAAAAATTGGATGAAGAAAACCCGTTTAAACATATGTTACTTAGAAGAATATGGAATGAAGAAAAAAATTACGTCACTATGCCGAAAAAACATTGTTTTTTTCCCTATTCTTTTCTTTTGCATTTCTTAATGCGCAAACTGATGAAAGAAAAGAAATCTCAAAACGATATACATAATAGAATAAACAAAACTTATTTACACTAATCACCGAATGAATCATATGAGTAAAACTGAACCACAATTAGACCATACGAAGGAACGAATATCTGTTATTGAATTTGAACGATTTACACTCGGCTAATGATCTGATCAATATTCTCTTGAAGTTGTATCTCAAGGAAAAATATTTCATATTTATAGAGAAAACAAACATTGCCAAAACATGGCAACAGGGAAAATCTCACTTCAAAGATATCTACACGTATTGTAACAATAATAAACATGAACATGGTATTACGTAAATGATGAATTGTGTATTGTATACTATGACAAGTTCAGTTTGTTCAAATGGAGAAAAGTATTAATAGGTTTTTGAGTACGATAGAACATGATTAAAAATTTTAATGCATTTGGATAGGAGAAAAGCTCTTGTTTCTTGTTCTGAAGGTATGTATTCCTTGAGTAATGGCAACAGCAGAGATGGGAGAGAGTGTCCGCTAAATATTTCCGCCCAGAGTCCCCAGAGAACTTTCTGAATTATTTTCATTTGCTTCGTTTTTTTCTCAGCGACTTTTTTTCAACAAAAATTTTTCTTTCGTCAATTTCCGCCATACAAAAAGATCTCCCTAGTATCACCATTACCCTTAAACGTCAAATGTGTTGTTAGAAAAGCGACTTTTAGAACTACAAAGATGTAATATTCGCACAAGTATTAAAGAAGAATTGAGGTAAACATAGATAAAAGAGAAGAGTATCAAGGAAAAAGATGATTTGTCTAATGCAACAGTCTTGCAATCTTATCTCAGAAAAAAACGGCATACTCTTTATGCAAAATAAATTTAACGTTCATCTACTCACTCACAAAGTATATACTCAGAGTAATAGATCAATGTTGAAAACGAAAAATAAATTTTAGAAGAAAAAAAAACGAATAAATTTCACGATTATATACTATACATCATTAAAGTCCTTGCGATATTGAAATGTAATGTAAGCTGAAGTCTTCCTCACCTTCTCCTCTTCTTTTTCTCTAAAACGCGAGTCATGCTCTTTTTTTTTCTCTTTTATCCCACAGACTTGGCCAATACGGTAGGGTACCTTATATAAATCGTCGTCATAGAGTCTATTCAGTGCAATTATCCATTTTCGAACAGTAATAACTGACTAAATAAGTATTTTCCTGTGCAATTATATCGTCCGACTACGAAACAATGAGCATTCGGAGCGTGTAAAATTCGCATGTTACTGCACTGTCATAAATATGAGAACAATAAATGGCTGCTCGTCTTTTCATTGGCCAAAAGAATCAGTATTTAGCATACCCTAATGCGGTAAAAACAGAACAGAACGATCAGAAAATTTCGACTGGGTGGCACAAAATATAGTAAAACAGGTCATAATCTATGACCTGTTTTACTATATTTTGTGTATAAATATGCTGATGGTTCAATGGATTATTATGACTCATAATAATCCATTGAACCATCAACATATCAGCAAATTTTTAATTTTTTCTTTACGAACATAAGGCACACTCTAATGTAGACCGGATAGTAATTATAGCGGAATCGAAAAAAAATCAAAAGAAATGAATATCCGCTTGTACCTTTTTGAACATGAAAGTTTCATTGATTCTAAGATTCACTTAGCAATTTGGCTCTTCTACAGATCGATCACCTCCGTAGTGGTAAAAGTGAGCGGCCGTAGCGGTGAGGGTGAGTGATTTGTAGAAGTACCAGCAATTTGTCATCAGCAATCATACTAACTTGGTATGATTGCAGTTCAGAACAGCTCAGTTTTGTAGCTAGAGCGTTCTTTCTATTGTTCAATTCTCAATTGTGATTTGTTCTTAACTAACTTCAGATTCATATGAGAATTGTGTAGTAATATTGCTGTCTATCGACAATATGTCTATATGCCGTTCGTCTCATTAAAACGTTAAACGTGATCTCTGATACAACAGAAGTCTAAGCACATAATTAAAACAAATGATGGAACGTCTTGTGTCTATATCAAGACCAGTGGCCAATGCCCTTTGTTCTCAATGCGTCAGAAATAGTCCTAATTTAATTTTTCAACGATCTGTTCATAAAGTGGCACGTGAACCATTTTTAAATGCTTCATCATCAAATTATATTGACGAAATGTATGAACAATGGTCAAAAGATCCTCATTCTGTTCATAAGGTACCAGAAGACCAGCTCTGAAAATATATAACAGATAAAACCCATGTCTGTTTTTATTTTCTTACTTTAGTCGTGGGATCTTTACTTCAAAAATCAAGTTTATCAAAGACCACCAACACTGGGCTTCGCGCCACCATCTCCTGCGTTGACACAATATTATCAAATGACTGGATTTTTACCATCTGGTCAACAAAAGCAAGAACAATCAACGCAATTACAGCCATTAGATGAAACTTCTACTACACAAGGATTATCTCTTAATAAAAGAGCTATTACCGATCATATGGCTGTGCAAGCACTCGTGCGATCATATCAGGTAGAGATATTGTGACAACAGCTTTCTGAAGTAGTTTTTTATAAATACTGATGGAATTTTGAAACTGTGCTAAGCGGCTGAGAATTTTTTAACAATAATGAGGTTACAAGATAAAATATTCATATTCCTTCTGGCCATTTGTTTGCTTTGAGATGTTCAATTTGATCTGTACATTATTTCTTTGTATATTATTCATTTGCAGATGCGCGGACATAAGTTAGCTCAATTGGATCCACTCGGGATAAATACAGCTGACTTAGATAGTGAAAGACCAAATGATTTGACTCCTAAATTCTATAGTTTCAGTAAGTTGAAAAAACGCGTAAATAAAATAAAACGCAAGTATGTTGATCACGCATAACTATTCTTCTACTACTATTGCGAAACAATACTTCTTAGAAAAGCACTCCCACACACAAACACACACACACATAAACACGTATCAGTGTGTCACTGAAGTCTCCAGTTTATTTCTTTTTCTGCTGTATTAAATACCATCATTTTTTATACGATGAATGAAGATCTGTTGACTAAAATGAGTGTAAGAAGTCTGTAGACATACTTATGTCAAGTGATCCATTCGTTTTTATAGTTATACGGACACCATGCTGCACAGTTAGATCCATTGGGTATTCTAGACGCTGATCTAGAGCACGAACGTCCTGAAGGTCTTTTATTGTCGACGAACAAATTGAGTAAGGTCATATATTGTATAACGTATTAGAAGTCCTGCATGTTACCCAAAAGTGTTAGCATGTGAGTTTCTTTTGTCAGCTTGCCTTGTCCATTTTTTGTATTGCACAAAGTTCTTTTCTGCAGAAGCAGCACGTTGCTTTTTTTACCCATTGCGTTTCATGTTCGTTATATTACTCTTGTGTGTGTAGGTGTTCAAATAACTAGAGAGAATAGTTTTATAGCTTGAATATCTTGTGAATATGCTAAATTGCTTAAATTTGCTAAATATTTCTTTAAATTTCTATTTGCTCTAAAGACAAAAAAAGGTTTATTGGAGATTTCAAACCCACATGCTTTGCTTTATTATATTTGTTTCTCTTTTTGAAGTCTAAAATATGGTTTTCGTAAGATGGCGATGTTTGCTGTAACCAATTTAGAAGTATCACTGTACCCACATTTTTTGAAAACATTCTCTCTTTTTCAAATCAAATGACTTTCTTTTTCTTTAAAGGTGAAGCAGATCTTGATCGCAAATTTTCTGTACCTCCGAATACATTTATCGGTGGCAATGAAAAAGTATTAACATTAAGAGAATTAATTACTCGTCTTGAGGTAAACTGTAACTTTTATATATCTTGTTATATATACTCTTGTCTTTTATTTAGAACGTGTATTGTCAGACAATCGGTCTCGAATATATGTATATAAATAGTTACGAAAAATGTAATTGGATCAGACATCGTTTTGAAGATCCATCGTTGAAAAAATTAACAGTAGACGAAATTGAACGAAGTGTTAAACGTTTAATTCGTGCCTCAAAGTACATCATCTGACTGGTTTTTGTAGTTAAAGTTTTTTTCATTTGTTTCTTGAAAATATAGATTTGAAGAATATTTATCGAAAAAGTGGAGTTCAGAAAAACGTTTTGGTTTAGAAGGTTGCGAAGTATTGATACCGGCAATGAAAATAGTCATTGATGTTGCATCGGGCAAAGGTGTTGATACTATTATTATGGGTATGCCTCATCGGTAAGTTTTTCATGTTAGATTCACAAAATTGTTTCCTATCATACAACGTCTGATTCTTTTTTTTTCCAGTGGACGATTAAATGTACTTGCAAATGTTACACGTAAACCACTAGAAGAAATATTTTGTCAGTTTGATCCAAAATTAGAGCCATCGGACGTTTCAGTATGTACATTGAGTATTTATAGCAAAGACTTTAGATTTATTTCTTTTTAAGATTGATAACACATACATTATTGTAAGTTACAATCTTTTCTGCTCTTTCTCTCAAATACAAAGAGAGTAGGAAAAAAAATCACTCAATCCTATAAAATGTGTTGTTTTGATTCCCATGTATATGTTTATATAAATCACTTGTATATTTACTGGCTATTCATTCGTCGTTGTATCGTGTTTGAGAGAATAGTGCTAAGGTTTCTCTGTGTATAAGAATAATAAAATTCTCCTGTTAATTTTTCCTAACATATTCGTAACTTATACATAACATAAAAAGTCATCTTGTCCTTTCATGTGTTAGTTGATGAAATATCTGATTGTAGGGTACTGGTGATGTCAAATATCATTTGGGTACTTGTATTGAACGAGTCAATCGAGCTACAAACACTATGGTTAAATTGTCTGTTGTTGCTAATCCATCGCATTTGGAAGGTTTGTTAAGTTTCGTTTACACAAGAGCTGAAATATCTAAATAATTCTTTGTTGTTCTCACAGCTGTTGATCCTGTGGTACAAGGTAAAACACGTGCTGAACAATTTTACCGTAATGATAAGGAAGGTGACAAAGTGATGAGTATGATATTACATGGTGATGCAGCATTTGCTGGTCAAGGCGTTGTATACGAAACGTTTCATTTGAGTGATTTGCCGGCATACACGACGCATGGAACTATTCATATCATTTGTAACAATCAAGTAAGATATCTACAGTTAAACTTGTTGCTATAGAATGTAAATGTGATTTTTTTTAACAGATTGGTTTTACAACCGATCCGCGTATGGCTCGTTCAAGTCCCTATTGTACCGATGTGGCACGTGTCGTTAATGCACCAATATTTCATGTTAATGCTGATGATGTCGATGCTGTTTTACATGTGGCAAAAGTAGCGGCTGAATGGCGTTGTACATTTAAAAAAGATGTTGTCATTGATTTGGTTTGTTATCGACGTCACGGTCATAATGAAATGGACGAACCAATGTTTACACAACCATTTATGTATAAAAAAATTAAAAAACAAGCTCATGTATTAGATAAATGGTCACAAAAATTGATTAGTGAGGGTGCTATTAAGAAAGAATGGTATGAGGTAAGGTTTGACAATAATATTCATTACGTGAAAACGTCAGTCTCTCGATGTGTTTAGGCTGAAGAAGCTAAATATCAAAAAATTCTTGATGATGCTTTTCAAAATTCAAAATCGCCTGCATATGCAAAAGATAAAAACTGGCTCGATTCTCCATGGAAAGGTAGGAAAAAGAATGAATGAATGATAGATGGATGGCACAGATGCACTATTTTTTTTTTATTGTAATTTTAGGTTTTTTCACGGGAAAAGGCCCATTTCCCTATCCTGAAACGGGCATACCAGAAGATACAATAAATACAATTCTTACGAAAGCACATGAATTACCAGATGGTTTTACGCTTCATAAAGGTACCTTCATTATCAACAAGCAGATTATAGATGCCATAGAGCTTGAAACCGTGATGTCCTATCTATAAAACTTAATCTGCTCATTTATTACACATTTTTCCCTTTTTGTTTAGGTTTAAAACGTGTATTTAATAATCGTGCCAAATTATTAAGTGAACGTACCGTCGACTGGGCATTGGGTGAATCTTTGGGCGTCGGAAGTGTTTTATTAGACGGTCATCATGTACGATTGAGTGGTCAAGATGTTGAACGTGGAACATTTTCACATCGTCATCATGTTTTACATGATCAAGAAAAAGATTTAGTATTTCATGTACCATTAAATTATTTGAGTTCAACGCAAGGTCATTATACAATATGTAATAGTTCATTATCAGAATTTGCTGCATTAGGATTTGAATTGGGTTATTCAACAACAAATCCAAATTCATTGGTTATTTGGGAAGCACAATTTGGTGATTTTATTAATAATGCCCAATGTATTATAGACCAATTTATATCTAGTGGACAAGCAAAATGGGTTCGACAAAGTGGTATTGTTCTATTATTACCGCATGGCTATGAAGGACAAGGTCCCGAACATTCATCAGCAAGATTAGAACGATTTTTACAAGTAAATTTTGTGAAGTTTTATATAAATAATAGTGATAATAATTTTCATTTTTTTGTAGATGGCTGATGAAGATGAAGATTCTGTGCCTCAATTACAAAGTGGAAAACATTTACATCATAATGATCTTTCCATGTACCAGTTAGATGAAACAAATTGGATTGTAGCACATTTAACAACGCCCGCCAATTATTTTCATATACTTCGACGACAATTAGCATTGCCGTTTAGAAAACCATTGATTATGATGTCACCAAAATCATTGTTACGTTTAGAAGAAGCACATTCAAGTTTTGATGAAATGTTACCAGGTTTGTACGTTAAGTAAATTCCAGTATTCCATTTGTATTGAAATATTATGTCATCTTATTCAGGTACAAAATTTAAACGAATTTATCCAGAAGAAGGCGTAGCAGCTGAAAATCCTGAAAATGTTGAAAAAATAATATTTTGTTCCGGTAAAACGTATTACGATTTAGTTAAAGAACGTGCACAAAATAAATTAGAATCAAAAATAGCTATTGTACGAATTGAACAATTATGCCCATTTCCATTTGATTTAATACAAGATGAATTAGAAAAATATAAAAAAGCAAAAATATGTTTTGCACAAGAAGAACATAAGAATATGGGTCCATATACATATTGTAAACCTCGATTAGCTTGTTTATTACGATCGATAAATGACCAACGTGAAGGAGATATCAAGTAAGAAAAATAAATTAGGCTTAAATATTTTACCATTTTTTGATAGAAAAACTATTTTAAAATGAATAATCTCTTGCTAATTATTTCATTTGATATTGTAGCAACTGGTAAGTTTGTTTGTGGTTCAGTGCTGTAATGTGAAATATTTCGTACAGCATGCTGTGTGGCTGTTTTACCGTAATCATTTTCTCTGAACAACTCTGCCTTTGTCATAACACTAATTTCAGTTGTGAAAACAGTAAAATATATCATTAAAATTATTGTTAATTCCATTTTGAATCATTTATTTATCTATAAAAGATTTTATCGGTTTTCCTGCATGCAGTTTGACACTGTTAATGCTCGTGTGTGCTTAGATAGATCATTTTATTTTATCCTAATTACATCTCTCTCTCTCTCTATCTCTCTCTCTCTCTTAGAGATAGACTGATTTTTGTTGTTCACTGATGAGGGTTACACATTTTTTTGTTACTGTCACAGCAACGCTTAGTAGTACAGAATGTATCAGAATCTTCTCAGGGCATAGGCTACAAAATATGAAGATTTTGTCACGCATGTAAACTAAAGAAAAGATCATTAGTTTTTTTATTGTTTAAAATAACTGTTTTTTATTTATAATCATACTCAGCTCGCTCTCTAACCTATAGAAATGTTGTCAAACACATATAAAAAAAGTTTGAAAAATTATTTCGAAAAGATAACTATCTATAATGAATCAATAACAATTTTCACATCTTTACAAACTGACCTGAACTAGTTCAGATATCTATACCTTTCGTCCTTTCATGCAGTATCGAGCACAGACTTGCAGCATCCCTAAATACAACCAAACATAATGTTATTTAATAATTTTTTTATTTGTAATTTCACCTTATCCCAAAAAAAATTTTTCCCCATCGTTCTTTAATTCGTACTGCATCAGACTACCAACATTTTTCTCATTACTGACCCTGTCTCAAGCAGATTTAAGGTCAGTTGCTTTTTTTAAAGTAAATATGTAGAACGAAAGTGGAGTCTTAACTTGATACATTTGCGTTGTACCTATGAGAGAAGATGTTGATGCCCTTCTATTATTTAACCTACATTCGTTACGTTTATCTTCTACTACTGTTATTAACTATTAATTGATGTTTCTTTTTATTAACTAGTAAAAATACGGAATAATATACTTTTGTTTTTCATTCTAGGTATGCTGGCCGTGAATCAGCTGCTTCTACAGCAACCGGTATTAAATCGAGTCATTATACGGAACAAAAATTATACATGCAAACAGCAATGGCATTATAGATTATTAAATTTTTTATTATCACAAGCATCCCTACAGATCTACACCATATTTTTCGTGTTACTAAAAAATGAACCAGAGACTACTTTTTTCGTTGCATATCATGTAGGAAAGATATTCTATTTGTTTTATCCTGAAATCTCTGACCGTTTTCTGTCTCCGGATTTTTTTATTTTTATTTTCTTGATAAATTAATATAGACAATAGAAGTAAATGTTTTGGTCTATGGAATAGTATACACTACTCATAGTAATATACTCATTGATTGACATTAAAAACATCTAATTGAGAGTCTTTATTACACACTAAAGAATGTTCTTTTAAATATAAATAAGAGAATAATTGACATCGTTTTTATCATTTTATTAGAGACGTTTCGTTATGAACTCATAACATCTAACCTATACTTGCACATTTATTTGTGAGTGAAGTTGAAGAGAATATTAAAAATTTTAAAGGGAAAAAACCATCAATTTTTTATCGTTATGTTGATGAGGTGTTTATGATATTACATGAAACACAAAGAGATATTGCATTATTTGTGAGATTTATGAACAAACTAGAAAGTTCAATTAAATTCACAATAGAAATGCAAACAGATAATAAATTACCCTTTCTTGACGTCATGGTGGAGAGAAAAGATTCAGAATTAATTACATATGTTTATAGAAAGCCCACCAACCCTGGTCTATATCTCAGATGGGCAAGTAATCAACCCCGCAATTATAAAATTAATTTAATTAAATGCCTATGTTTTCGTGCAAAAAGAATTTGCTCATCGGACTCATAAATAAATGTGCAAGTATAGGGGCAACCGAGCTGCCCATCGACACGCCATTTATTTGATCATAGTGCTCGTTATTAAATATAAAATTAGTTCTTTTTGTACAGTAATAAAATAATTCTCTCAAGTTGTCATCATCTATAGTTAATTTGGGATGGAATTGTTTAATTTTCTTTATAGCAATATTAATAGCCTTTTCTAAAGGTACATTCGTAAATAAAGATGATACATCTAATGAACACATGAGCCCTGATAAGTCTTTATTTTCTTTTATAATTCTTGCAAAATCGAATGAATCTTTTACATAAGAGGGACACTGTGAAATTGCTGGTTTAAGTAATGTTGCTAAATATTTTGCCGTATTATAATTATATGAATTATAACTTGAGATGATAGGTCGAACTGGTTGCCCTGATTTGTGTACTTTAACTAACAATGGAGGCGTTTGTATTGTAAGTTGAAAAGACTAGATATTTTTACATCAAAAGAAAGCTCTCACCACCAAACTAACAAGGCTAAAACATTAGCTCCCATTGGTTTGCCTGGAGGGAGATATTCAGTTTTTACGGTATCCACGGTTTAGTTATGGGAATATTAGCATTATTTTACATTAATTTTTAAGCAATCAACTGAGTATTGCAATAGTAGGCATTAAGAATGTTTCCAGAATATATCATTTGCATATTAAGATCACATTAGTTCGATGTCTTCTGTGGCTTAAGTAGTATTAATACAGATACCGATCAGCTAGCAGTTATCAAACTCTTGAACTCACCAATAGTTTATATTTTATTTCAACTGAAATCAATAGATTATATAATATACTGTTTCATCAAAATGTACTACAAGTGCAGATGTGGACCTTCAATGAGATGATAGTGACAAAGAGTTTCTTTGCACCAAGCGCACATTAATAGTGATTCGTTCATTGCAATTGTTAATTGAACAGTACAGATCGTAAAATTAGAAGCAAACATCTTTCGGTTTTTCAATCTGTCCAATTGTTTCATTTGTTATTCGAGCTTGTATAAACCCATTCTTGATGAGATTATTAAATTGTGGAGCTGATAATTGATTGTGAATAACAGCATGCATGTTGATGGAATATTGACGATCACTTATAGTCATTTCTGTTCTATTGACCGTAAAAATTGAATATCTCCATCCAGGCAAGCCAAGGGGAGCTAATGTTTTAGCCTTGTTAGTTTGGCGGTGAGAGCTTTCTTTTGATGTAAAAATATCTAGTCTTTTCAACTTACAATACAAACAACTCCATTGTAAGAAATAAGCTTCAGGTGTTCTTGAACCTATATCCGGTCTCATTAATTTATATTCATCAGGACTAATAATTTTATTTCTTTTAAGTTGCAGTAGAAATTTAATAAGTTCTTCTTCACGTTTGTCAGTTAAATTATGAGTTACTCATCGGATAGTCTATTTAAATAACAGTTAGAATATTACAAAAAGATTTTTATTGCGAATGAATATCCACGTAATGTTGTTAAGAAAACTATTCGTAATATTGAATTAAGTATTAATAAGAAACAATCCGGTCTGAATATTCAAAAATTATTTATTCCTTTTCCTTATTACGGTGAATGTTCTATAGTGTTAGCAAATAAGATTCGAAAAATATTACAAACTTCCACAACACATATTATATTTGGATTTAAGGCTGGAAATAGAATTTCATCATTGTTTAGCAGAACCTATCGTTGTAGTAATGACAATAAGAGAATAGTATATGGTTATTCATGTTATGATTGTGATGGATATTATATTGGTCAGATAGCGAGAGGTGCAGAAGTTCGGAAAAAAGAACACAAGAAAGCTCTTAAGGGCATGGGATACTCCAAAATTGCAGAACATTGCCTTAATAAAAATCACAATAATAATTGGGATACAAACATCTTAGCAATAGAGTCGAATGACTTAAAAAGGAATATTAAAGAAAGTTTACTTATGGATTGGTACAGACATAAGAAAGGCAAACAGGTGTATTCACAGAAGAGTTTCATATTAAATATATTCTGATTACCAAAAGACAATAATTATGGGGGGCGTTAAAAATTAATGATTAAAAGAAAATGTTTTCTTTGAATTTGTGTCCTTGTCTCTCTCCTTGTATTGTCTATATATATATACTCTTTCGTCTTGCTTGTTCATTCATTTCATTTTTCGACTGATGATGTTATGAGTTCATAACGAAACGTCTCTAATAAAATGATAAAAACGGTGTCAATTATTCTCTTATTTATAGTATTCTAATTTTTATGCAAGTCGTTTTATCTGATGGAGATACAGTCTGCACTAAGTAAATTAACTACGTATCATGAGTACGGTGATCAAGAGGGCTATATTATTACACATTATGATGCATCATCAGATTTGAAATGTGTATTTTATTGCCATTATTTAGGGTGGAGATGATCGTTCTACATCCAGTGGTCACAATCGTTCACAAATGCCTTCTCTACCTTCTGGTTCATTCGTAACTCAGCCGGTTAGTTACAATGGAGTATCAACAACCACAGAAAGTTCAGTTGATGAAACCGCAAATAACAGTAATAACAATACGCTTAAACAAACCACCGGTGGTGTCATTACGTCAGCAATAACAAATTTACCGACGAAATTAGGATTGAAAGGAAAAAAAGATACGGAAAAAGATATGTTATTGACAAATGATGATTCTTAGAAAAATACGTAATCCAAATCAACAGATTCGATTCTAGTCATATTTTAATAATGATATTTACCGTCAATGATAATAATATTGTCAGTTTTTGTTGTTTTTCCCTGCCTTTAGTTGTTGTGTTTAATATTTCATACATCTAAATGGAATCTTTATTTTATTGTATATTTTTATTCTCTCATTCTCTGTTGTGAATCCTAGTCATTAACAACAAAAACAAAATGAACGCAAAATTCAGTTATATGTAATCAAAATTTATGTTGTATTTTTGTAATTATACTCTATTTTTTGTTTTTATTTTATGAATCACTTTTTTACTAAGTGATTGACTTAAACTTGGCAATGCAACATTTTTCAAAGTATTTTATCCAAATGTCTTGGTATACGAGGAATATATGAAGCCATTTGTTACAGAATATTGTTTGTTTTTAAGGATGAAATTAAATGAACATCTTCAATAAGTTAGCACAGGAAAAATTTAAGTCAAAATATGTAAGCATTTTTTTTTTTTTTTGTTATAATGAAAATATAATTTAGATGCGTAAACGAAACAGTATCGTTGCTTGTTGAACTGTGTTTCTGTATTGTTATTATATATGTATATATGTTTCTAGAGTTTTTGTTTTCTTTAGTGGAACAGTAGTAGACAAAAGTCAATTTATTTTTTGTTTTTTGGCAATTGAATATCTAGCATTTAAATATAATCTTTTTTTTCTTTATGTTTATATTAATATTCTATTTCTTTTATTTTATTTTCTTGTTTTGATATTGTGCGTATGTTGTGCATTCATTGTTGTTGTTATTTTTATTTTAATTGTTTGATATAGTAATTCTGTGATGAAACTAATATTTTCCAAAAATCAAAAACCAAAAAAAAACAAGTATTTGTAGGATTTTCTCTTATTTATGAAGATATTATATTCTTTTATTATTCACTCTGACTTGTAATTTTGTTCGTACGCACAAATAAATTATTTTATTGTTAAAATGTTCTCAATATGTTCAAGAAATTGTTAATTCATTTCGAATCTAGTTTATGATAGGAGCTAATTTAATGATCAAAGACATACGGTTATGATTTTTTATTTTATAGATTTATTTTGAAAAATGTTTTCTCTTCTCTTTCTCTTCTTGTTGAATTTAATTCTGTTTGTTCAATGTCAAAATAAAACCATATGTTCGGGAAATACAACGTATCATGATGTTGAAAACTACTGTTCCGGGCAGAATGGTACAATGACTCAACGATGTTGTTTTGACGAGGGTAATAGTATAATAGCCATTGATCTTGTCAATGGAGGTTACATACAAATTCCAGATTTTACACAAATTAAAAATCTACTTAGTGCAAAATTTATCGATTTAAGGTGAATTAGAATGTTGTACTTAGCCTTCAAAAACATATTTTTAAGAATATCTCTTTTTTTTTTAGGTCTAATCCTTTGGAATCAGTACCACACTCATCTGATTTTGTTGGTTTACAATTATTAGAACGTCTGTATTTACCACTTCAATATTTGTGTCCTGGTGGTGTTGATGTTTGGCAGAAGATTGAGTCATTACCAACAGAAAACCATTGTATACAACAAAAAGACTTTTGTGCAAATTCTACGCTAAAATGTACTGAAAAATCTTCATGTTCACCAAATGGTCCAGGACAGTATTTATGCTTGTGTGAATTTGGTTATACCGGTTATAAATGTTTAAGGTATGGTCATTTTCCAACAGCATTATTTTTAGGATTAACATTGCCACTGACAGCAGTATTATCAGTTGTACTCTATTATACACAACGACGACATGTTAAAACAAATTAAAAGACAAAAATCCCTTTAACATTCCATGTTATTTGTAGTGAGTGTTTTTTTTTTTTGTTCTTCAACTAAAATGGTGCTGAATTTAGAGTTCAATTGTACCACGATTTTTTTCTATTTGATGATAAATTAAGTGTTTAACTTCGGCAAGAGCGACTCATGTTTTTGTATATTCCCAAATTTCTTAAGCAGATACATCTATTTCCTTCTTATTTTTGTTATTATCCATTACCAAACAGCGTAGCTTGGCGAAATTTCAATTATCCTTTTAATTAGATAGCTTAGAGAATACAGAGATGAGCGAATACACAGTGGTCTGAGTACGAGTATTTTCTGAAAAGTACTTAAGTATAAAATTTTTCAAAAAATCCGAAAAAAAAAATCGATTTTTTGATACGTAAATAGTAAAAGAAAAGTCACCGATTTTTTGGAAAATATTAGACTACTTTTTGGAATATTCATTAAAAAATGTCTCTAATACAGGAGTACTAGGAATTTTATACTTGAGAGTATACTCGCATACGAGTATATAATTGTATTCATCCATCTCTGATAGTATGATATTTATTCGACTATGTTTTTGATCGTTCTTCAGATATTATTCTACTTTATTTTTACAATAGAGTGTTATGTATTTTCTGCATTTATTTACGACTGTTAATTTTCTATAAATAGTTACGTATATGGTATATATTAATGATTTTTTTATTTATTTTTCCATGCAATTTTGTTTATATATTTATTATTTTTGTTACCTTTAACTTATCGAACGAATATATAAAATATTAAATAATTATATAGAAAGAATAAATTATCAACACTAAACTGCTTCAGAGATAGTGTGAAGTCTTATCTTATAATTATATTTTTTCTGACGGAATTCAATGGAAAAAATCATTTTTTCAAAAATCCAGGGGTGGAACCGGTCTCCCCCCCCTGGCTACGACCCTGCAATACAGTTGCTTGTTGATTTCCGATCGCCATCATATTCGAGAAGAACATTTTTATTGATGAATTGAACAACATTTTGCTTCATTTCATCTGATTTAGATGATATCATATATATGAAAAATTGTGAGTCCTTCTCATTTTATGAGTGTGCATAAAATTCAGAAAGATTGATGCAAAAGGAATCTGTAATTTAAATTGATAGAACCATATACCTTCGAATGTTTGTGTAATGTGACAAAGTGTCGATCATTTATACTTTGGAGACGGAGTGCCTAATTGAAAAATGACTATCTTTTATTTACGCTTCGACGAATTTTGAAATGGGATGAGAGACGTAAAGGTTAGAAAAAAATTTATCATCTCATTTAATATAGAAAAGTAAAAAATACGTATGTTAAAAAGAACAGGTCACTGATACCTCGTATCGATGTGTACCTTATTTTAATTCAACCATTACGGACTAGACTTAGTTTAAGGCCCGCTCCTGTCAGAAAATATACATTCTTTCATGAAAGGGTGATACTGAGCTAAGCAAATGAGTGGATTGCCCAGGGTGTCTACTCTTAGAATCCACATTGTTTTTGCCAGTTTCTAAAAACCGATTTTTCTGAAATTTCAGTATTTAAACGTCGTAATCAGAAGCGATTTCAATGGTGCTGGTTTATAACACAAACATTTTTGATTAAAATTTGACATCTTCCAACTTTGAACGATAGTTTAATCAGAAGCTATGACAGTTTTCCTAAGAGTCCTAAAATCTGTGCCATAAACTAGTACTGCCATGTTTTGAAATCGATTTTCCCCTTCATCGTTCTAAAAGTTTCCCAAAACTCTCACTTAGTTTAAATGATAGAGAGCTCAAGATGGTTTTACTTTGTAGAGAAATGTTGTCGTTTCGACGGTACAGAGCCGGATTGTTGAACTGCATTTTGAAAGTTAAATAAAACTTAAGATCTCTGAAAAAATTGAAAGAAGTCTTTAAGGGATTTTGATGAAAAATGTTTTGTGTTAATAATTAATACAAAATTTCATAAATTCGGCCCTGTACTATCAGAACGATAGCATTTTTCTACGAAATAGAATCATTCCGAGCTCAGTAGCATTTTAAGCTGGGTGAGAACATTGGGGAATCTTAGCTGCTCCATTTTGCCTCTTGCCATAGTGACATCTTGGGAATGGAGATAGATGAAAGTAAAAAAAAGAATGTCGCCACCATACTTTGTATATGGTCGTCATTCGCTGAAAGTTTTGTTTAGATTTGACTTGTAGTTATCGAAACAAATTCTGACAGTGGAGACATTAAGAACTCTTCTCCTTTGTGTGAAAGGCTGTAGGTTAAAAACGTCTGTTGTATCGATTATAGTCTACTGTAAAAGTACCATTTCAATGCTGTATAGTGTGTTGTAATAGAATTGATCTCCGAGATTTAATAAACAGGAGAGAATGAGTGGTAAAGTAGATGGAAGATTGCAGTAAAGTTCGACTAAAATTTCTTCTATAAGTGTTTGTATATAGATATTTTTCGTTTTATATCTCTTGATTAGTTTTATCTACTAAAGTTGCCAAAAGCATAATGACTCAAACTGGCATTCCTGATCGTATGAAAGCTGCTCAACAACGGGGTTTTGGCGCTATTGATCAAGTATTAACTGTAGCCATTGATGTTCCAGTGCCACGTGAGTTAAAATCCGATCAGATACTCGTTCGTGTCCATGCTGCATCAATAAATCCTATTGATTGGAAAATTCTAAATGGAAATTTGTCATTAATACAAAAATATTCATGGCCACATATACCTGGATTTGATTGCAGTGGAATCGTTGTTGATGTTGGTAAGCAGAAAACATAAATGACACCAAGTGTACTTTTTCATCTTTGTACATTCAATTACTATGAGTTCAACGATAGTTCATGATTGTTTCATTTTATTAATAATCATTGAGAAAAATTGATGTTTCGATACATAACAAAACATTCTCAAGATTGAAAATAAAGTTAAAAATATGAGAAAATGTAAATAGCTAAAGTGGAGAGAGGAAGATGATGTCTTTATCCGACAACTATCAGATGTATATTAGACTGGTTGAAATGAAGGATAAAATGATACTTCGGTGGAAAGCAGTCGATGTCGTAGGTGTTAGATCGTGGCTGACTAGTATCATTGATTTGTGCCTTTTCTTCACTGTTTTCACAAATTTGTCATAATAAAAATTAAAAAAAAGTGTCATAATAAAAATAAAACACCAAGATGAAGCAAACCCTATAACAGACAAACTCAGTGTGTTCTTGTTTAAATATTTCACCATTATATAATCAGATTATTTACTGATCTTCATTTTCTAGGTCCATCCGTCAAACGTTTTCGAATTGGCGATTGTGTCTATGGAAATGTGAGTACCGAAGGTGGTTCGTATGCCGAATATGTACGGGGATCACAGAAATTATTTGCATTAAAACCAAAGAATTTAAGTCATATCGAAGCGTCTGCATGTCCATTAGCTTGCGAAACATCGTATCAAGCTCTATTTAATCATGGAAAAGTGACAAAAGATTCTAAAGTATTTATTTGCGGTGGAGCAACAGCTACAGGACTCTTTGGTATACAATTAGCGAAAGCAGTTGGAGCACATGTTGCCACGACATGTAGTGAAAGAAATTTAGATATACTAAAAAATAAATTAGGATTAAATATTGTGCAGAATCCGGAATTAGGTAAGAAATAAATTGAATTGTTTTTCGTTATAAAAAAAATTCCTTTGATGTTCATCTTCATTTAGGTGAAAGTCTTGGTGATTTATTGGTAATCAATTATCAAGAAAAAGATTTTGGTATCGAACTAAACGGTCAAAATTATGATGTTGTTTATGATTGTACCGGTGGATATGAACAATGGTCTTCAGCTCAACATATTCTTAAGCCTGGTGGAAAATTTAT
Organism: Didymodactylos carnosus; assembly: GCA_905250885.1. NCBI lineage: Eukaryota > Metazoa > Rotifera > Eurotatoria > Philodinida > Philodinidae > Didymodactylos > Didymodactylos carnosus. The sequence goes on from CAJNOQ010001422.1 coordinate 29,644, forward strand.
CACCATTGTTGGTGATGATAAAAAGTCCGAAATAAATCTCAAATCAATCTTATCAGTGGGTTCATCATTGGTTAATCGAAAATTTTGGTCTGTTGTTAATTCATCCCATCCATCATACTCTCTTATTTTCTTACGAATGTCTTATGAAGAGTTAGATATTTTACGTACAAATTTTTTTGAAAAAGATTTAATTAAACCAATTATCGATCAAACATTTGACTTTGATTTACACGGTCTACAAGGAATGTATGAAAAGAGTAAAAGTGGAAAAGCACGAGGAAAATTAGTTTTAAAAATTGTTACAGATACGGACGAACAGCAAGAGACAATCATTGACAAATAAGAGCCAAAGATCGCAATTATAGATGCTATTCGACACATTTTATTTCGGCATTTTTCTTTTATTTATGGTTTTTTATATACTAGCAGTTAGTTTTTTTTTACAAAAAAAAAACATTTAAATTATCCGGTGAATTTATACTTCTGATAGCAACTAACGAGCAACTTCATTTTTTTCATTTTTAGACTATCTAAAGATCTGTATTTTCCGATTTTGAGAACTCTGATTTCATTCTTCATCGTGCTATAAAACGAAATAATAGATATCGATTAAAGTGTAATAAATTTGAAACACCTTTTTGAGTGAGAAAAAAAATATAACATAATGACAGTTGATGATAAAATTTGAAGTGTTCAACGTGTTGTTTTTCTTTTTATTTATCAAGAATGAGAGTGAATGAGTTCTTTTCTTTTCAATTTTTAATAAAATGATATTTCGAATACTAATAGACTATGATGTTGAAGAAAGTGTTGATAACAAATCGAATAAACCATATTATAGTGGAATCGAACGAAAATATTGCTGTAAAATAGAAAAACATTTGGGTAAAGATTATTGTTGCATTTGTGATGAAAGTCACCGTAACATATGTTACAAAATTACTTGTCAAATTTGATCATTATTTTTTCATGCTCCTCAATGTACTAAAGATTCATATTTCTTCATGTGAAAGCGCAAAGTCTAAACTTTAAAACTTCTGTACTTAACCTTAATAAAAGAATTTTTGCTTACTTCTGGAGACTTCTAGAAAATCGTTATCCAAAACCAATGTATATTCAGTTGGGTTTTAGAAGTTTTGTTGAAGTCGATGATATAGTGGAGACAAAATAGAGCTCATCTTGATTTTGCTAACGTAGTTTTCATCAATTTTGATTGAGTTATAAATTTTCTCATTGTACAAAGTAGGCAAAAAAAGGGATATTCCAGTTAATATAGATTTTCAGCAGATTTCTGAGTCTTTTTCGAAAACCACACATTGCCATGAGACTCAGCATGATCGATTACCTATGTTTACATTGATTTTTGTGATTACGATATCATAAGGAAATATCGATCCTGGGGCTTCCAGGAAATCCGACGCCGCATCTAAACCACGAAACATTCAGGGATCGCTTGGCTCCTATTTTAGAGAGACACTCTGGGCTATCTACCCAAGTAGAAAAGCTAATATATTATGCTAAACATATTACCTATATTAAATATATTACTATGTTAAATTTCTGCATTATGAAGTGGTTTTCCAAAGATCTCTTAATTCTTAACCCCCCCTTGGTCACTGGAGTGACCATTTGTAGATCGATGGCAAAAAATTAAGAAAGCATGGAATTTAAAAACTTTGAGGAGATATCTTGTAGCGAGCGCCATAAGCTATCGATTTGTAAAAAATGTGTTTTGTTTCATTGGTTTGTCTTTGAAAAAGATGAATTACAAAATCGTTGACTTTTGAAAAGTCACAAAAATTAGATTTTTTCGGAAAATATTTTTCTACCAATAGGCAAGATACATCTTGATAACCTATTGTGTGGTATATAACGACAATAATGTCTACTATCAATATCAATGCCTTTCGAAAGTGTCAGAAAAGCCAGGCAGATAAGAGATGGTATGATACAGAATGATCACTGGCGTATCCATTGGGGGGGAATGACTTGAAAAAGTCCTATTTTGGGCTTTTCGTAAATTTGATATAGTTCGACCAAAAACATCGTAGAGAGCTCGGGGACATCTCATTTTGTAGAAAATTATTTGCTCTATCATTCTACGTAGTTTGAACAAAATTATATTCACAGGTTCTAGGTGCTGGAAAACTAGGGTTTTGGTTTTCTAGAAAACTCTATTATGGGGAATCTAGTGATGATTTTT
>CAJNOQ010001423.1:0-31811 GCA_905250885.1 Didymodactylos carnosus
ATTAATAATGAATTTTTCGACGACAGTTGTATAGAACAGGCTATTTGCATAGTATAGCAGAAACAAAATATAAATGTGTAGAATTCTTTTGTCTAGGCGTGTACCATGTTATTGCTCGTTTTATTGATCAACTTAAAAAAGATGCTAATAAAAATGGGGATAAGAATGGGGATTCTTCATTTATGGTCGCTTTCGTATTTACTGAAGATGCTCTGAATATAAATTTTATGACTGTTATGGTACTGTGAAATCTGCTTTAATTTTCTTACGTGACAGTGTTAAATGACTGCATATTCTAGTAAATTCTCAACAGTTACATGGTACAAGTAAAAAAGATATACTATTACCTTCGTTCACTTTTCTAGTTCGACAAATACACATCTGTCTTAGACCATACTATTCCTAAGCCAAGTAAAACAAGATAGTCATCTAAAGAAAAATACGGTTGATGTCTCAGCAATATCTGTCTACAAGTCAACGCTGCTATGGCAGCAATTAAAAATGTTATGTTTGACTTTGACTTTGATTATTTACGATCATTAATACTCAATATTCGGCAACACTCATCAATAATTTTCAATGCATCTAGTTCAACAAGATCACAGAAACAACGTACTACATCAATCACTGGTGAAGATGACAACTGGAAAATTTTTTATCCAAAATGTACCAGAGGCTCTAAAGAGCAAATTTAATAGTCAAGCAAAAGAATTAATCGGAAATTTATCCATTCTTGCTTCCCATCTAAATTGAATGCCGATTAACTTTCCATGGTAGGGAACTAGCATCCTAGTGGTCAGAAATTACCTATAATGAAGTATATTTCGAAGGTCGGAATATACTTCATTATAGGTAATTTCTGACGCTGATCATAAATCCAATATTCTTTTATCCCTCCTATAACAGGATTTCTGAAGAACTGTCATGAACTCTCAACCGAACACATTTGATAAATGCAGAGCGTATTGAGTTTCTCTCACAGAAAAGTTTTTGAGACTAACGCATCTATTTTCGTAACGTTATAAAATTTTCACTGATATATAAAAGCTGAAAAGTTCACATCGGCGCTTCTGAATTGAGACCACTTTTTTGTTCACGGTTATTAATTGGATTAAAAAAGTGGTCTCAATTCGGAAAGAGCCGTTCACATTTTCTATTAAATTACAACTTGAGAGTTTATTTAGTTTATGCAATTTTTCTATAATCCGAACACTGGAATTATTTAGAATTTAACCATTTGTCATGTAGTTTTGTTTTCTCAGTTTTCGATCAATTATTCATGAAAATCAACGCCACATTTGGAAGTCACTTGCAAAACCACATCGAACGATTTACAAGGCGATAGATTTTGAACGAAAACATATATATTGGTGGATATTTTTGTCTTTAGGTCCCTTTCTGGCATGATTTTTCAAAAATAATAAGTTTTTTCGAAATGTTTGTTTTTCGTTTATAAGCTTTCGTTGATCGCTAATTAACTCAGTCTAAAAAGCTAAACCAGTTACCCGGTCTTACCAGAGCTGAGTTACATCCTGGACCAGCTTAGAAACAAAACTGAAAAATACTTCTTACAAAAGGCTTTTTTTTTCTTCTCTTTTGCTGTTTACTGGTTCAAAACTGGATATCCTTATCGGCACCTTCAAAGTTTTATTCTAAATTCTACATAGTTTAGAAGTCTTTGTTATTTACAAGAAGCTTTTTCTTCTAATGAATTAGACCTGAAAATGTGACCAAAATCAGTTCTGAAATATCTGAAGATGCCACTTTCATAAAATTCAGTGCTGATTCCGTCAGAGCTGAATCAGTACTTTCATCTCTAAATCAGAACATATATTTCAATGAGATCTAATCCATGCCTGATAAAACTGCGTAGTTGATTCAGCTTTTCAGATCAAACTGATTGGTACCTAATGTTTGGTACGACCAGAGAACGACATTAAACAACGAATAAAGGCAGATTCGCAAAAAAATCCGATTTTCGTCTGATATGCTAAAAATATACACTACGTGAGAGGGAGAGGACATGTAATGAAAGTTGACATTTAATACCATTCTTTACTATAGGCTTCAACTCTTTTCTGTATACTGCAAATTTTGTGAAGAAAATGCACTTAATAAAAAGACTCGTGTTAGAGATAAAGTTTTTCTCATCGATGCGCACACTCGTCATGCTTGGAAGCAGTAGAATTCTGTACTTTTCAGATAGGCGATATAACCGTATCTCGTTCACTACAAGATAATTATGACGCTTTCTTAGCTTCCCAGAATAAACGTACCGAAAGTATGAGTCGAAAATACAAGTACCTGACGTGATGTATATGACACCCTAATTACTTCAAATTTTGTCTTGTTATCTGTGCTGTTCTATGAGAGTCTTATCGCTCCACTTATCGATCGAAGTGGGAGCAAAGTTAGTTGAAAAATGTTAAAGATACAAGTTTACTGTGAATACAGTCAGTCTCTCTTAGAACTATTACATGTCCGCAGTAAAGCAGCTGATGAATCTTAACAAGATCACCATTTTTAAGGTTGGAATTTTAAAAAATCTATCAGTTACAATCCAAATAAGATGAAGAACTATATCATGTTATTATATTTTTTTGTTTTCTTCGTTTCCCACATACATATATACAAAGAAATCGTCATATAAAAGAAATCGCTGAATGGATATAATGTTTGATCGACAAAATAAGAAAAGATGAGAGGCACTGATATGTAACTGATTTGAAACATAGATTATTATTTCTGTGAAAAAAATATAATCAAAATCTACGGGCCTTTTTATTTTTAATCATATTTTTGTCCTTTTCTTTTCGAACACAAACAGCAAAATGAAAGATAGATAAGAAATCTTGTCTTTCTATTTATCTATCTGTCACAGAAAATACATACAAGCGGATCACTGGACAATTCTCATGCCATTTATAAGTCTTTTTAAAGGATTAATCAATTAACGGTGTTTTCTTTTATTGGAAAGGACGTTGAAAAGTTTACAAATTAAAAGGGATCCTATGGAAAAACAATAATAGGAAACATATTAATTTTCATAAAATTAATAATATAAGAAAAAGAAACCCCATTATAATTTATAAGAGTTAAAGTAAAGAAATGTCTTTAGTGAAGTTAGTTCATAAACGAGAACCTAGATTTTATTAGGTGAGTGTGAATGTTGTTTATGTACATATTATTGTGTTTCTTCTATTCCAATGATTATTTTAGAAGAATAAAAAACTGAAACCAAGTTAATAATTCGATTTTTTTTTTATAGACTCTCAAACAGGTGACAAGCGCATGCCGGAAAGTATATTAAATAGAATAATTGATGCATTTCCTGAACAGTGGCGAAGTCATGACTAGTGTGCATTTCCGGAAAAAATTCAAAAGAGGTGTCTAATATGAACACGATATGAAATAATAAAAATTTCATTTTTTTGGTCGCGTCCTTTTGTCTAGTTTCATGAATATTTTAAATATCTATCTATATTATAAAATGTAACAATTGAGTACACATCGTGATTAAAACCATGTAATTGGAACCAGGATGAGTAGAGCAAAAACAGAATCTTTTATTTTCATGTGTGTGTGTGTGTGTGTGTCAACAATATATTTTTTCTTTACTCTTTCTTGTTCAAAGGAAAATAAATAACAATCTTATTTTATATACTCAACATAAAGAGAAATGTTTCCAGGTAAAACTATCACTATTTTCACAAATATAATAATTTGCATAATTCATTCACAGCTTTGATACAGATTGACTAGATCGATTATAATAACCAACTGTACTAATTTCAACATTTTCATTGAAAATGTTTAACTCTTTGTCGTGTAGTCCAAAATCAGAGATACAACTAAATATTCTTTGTTATACCGTTTATCATTACTATTTTGTATAAAAAAAAAAAGCAGCATGACAACAAAACAAAAAATCCATCATGTCAAGATATATGAACTTGAGTTTTTTTATGTTTTTATAATGAACAAAATAATCTTTTCAACATATATTTATATACATACAATATTATTATATTTCATTAAGTAGTAGACTATCATATTAGTTATTCTTTTTCAAAATCAGGAGATCGTAAAGAAAGAAATCGAGTGAGAAACAATGAGAGTGTTTTCACAGCTCGAAACTAAAGACAAAAACAAGAAAAAAAAAATACATTTTTTAGTTTACTGTGTTTTTGTGGATTATTTATTATTATTTTGTATACTAGATAGTTTATTATTTTGACTGAAAATGAGTAATCTTGTGAATTTTATATAGTTTTGAGTGTTCTGAAGCGTCTACTATCTAAAGACTAATATTTAACAGACAGTTTTTTCAAGTTAATATTACATATAGAATAACAAGATAAAGATGAATTTAGACTAACATTTATTTTATTTAAGTTAGAAAGAGGATACATTGTTTAACTCTTGTTTTCTTAAAACTTTCAATAAACTTTTAGGTACATAGTAGGTAAAACATAAATTTTAGATAAAAATGTTTGTGATTAGCAGTCTGTGTATTTAGGTGAGCGAAAATTTACTTCTGGGTTTATCCTATTGAAAATTTTATTTTATTAATTTATTTTAAGAAATCTGGTAGATACTCATGTTACTTATCATAAATGTTTTATTTTTCTCTCCGATTTTATTATATTAGATTTTCTTTTGTATATTTTCCGAAGAAAAATATGGAGAGAAAACGAAAGAAATGTACTGAGAACTTGAATAGCTATTAATTAAAAATACTTTTGCTCTAAAACTAACGAAAAAGGCTAGTCAAGAGAATTAAATTAAAATATCTATAGAATGTTTGACTCTTATCACCGAGTGATGTTCTGCTAGGGCGTACAATAAAAATGACGTTTGTTTTCGCTCTCTATTTTTAAAATAAAATAGAAAAATATGCATTTTTTACATAAATTTTTTCGATTTTTTCGATCTATGTCGAGTCGGTCATTACTGAGTAAGATTTAAGTTATTAACGTTTTTTTATTTCAAAACAGTACTCGTTTTCTCTGCATACTGTTCGGAAAAAGTTTCCAGTTTTACCAATTTTACCAGTTTTACTGTTATAATATAGACCCTGCTTACAGTATATAGAACAATAACAAGGCTAAATCTTGCTCGTTGACTTTATTTTTAGAATGTCTTTTTCAATAAGAAAACAATTGAATCTTTTTCATGTCAAATAATATCCAGATTATTTCTAACACAACTTCTTTACGTGAACATGACGAACAAAACTCAACAATTCACAATATCGCCCATAAAATATATCTTATTGCATTTCCCACATTAGTTTTAACAGGCATCATTTGTAATACTTTAATATTTGTTATAATGCGTCGTCGTCGAATGAGACACTTGTCCACTTGTTACTATATGGGAATATTAGCTATTGCTGATACATCGGTATTAGTATTGGGATTTACTGTGGCATGGACATATTTAGTGAATAAAAAGTGGTCATTATTGTTGCAATCCAGTTATACATGTAAATTGCTTTCTGTGTTATTTTATACGGTCGCCGACTATTCCGTTTGGCTAGTGGTGATGATGAGTGTTGATCGTTGCATTGCTGTTGCAAAACCATTGCATGTCAACTCTATTTGTACAGTAAAGCGAGCAAAATTTTGTGTTTGTTTATTAGTATTCAGTTCATTTTCGATTAATGCTCATTTTATATTTACCCATAAACTGTTTCAGAATGATACAGAATGTTCTTCTTTTCCTGAATATGAATATTTTATTATACGTATTTGGCCATGGGTTGATGCTGCTGTTTATTCTGTGCTACCGTTTATTTTACTGTTAACAACAAATCTAATCATCGTTCAACGTTTATTTTATGCTAGAAGATCGAGTGATAAATTACAAATATATCAGAATAATACAAATGCTCGTGCAAAGCTAAATAGTTCAATGAGTAGAAAACTGACAACAATGTTATTATCTGTCACATTCTTCTTCCTATTTACATCATTACCGTTGGTCTGTTTACAATTGTATCAAAATATTAATCATAATGCGAATATTTCAACAAGAATAACATCGTATTTAAAACCAATTTGCGAAACATTGCAATACAGTAATCATTGTGTCAACTTCTTCTTGTATGCTGTAACGGGGAAGGCATTTCGGCACGAATTAAAACGTCTATTTCATACGTGTACATCGTCAATAAACTTTCAAAAAAAAAATAGAGCATGTCGACCAAAGCATGTGAATATGATCGATGATTATAAATACACTGGAAACAATAAGAATGAAGCATTGGTATTATGTGGAGATCAACTACCATCACCTCGTCACTTCTTTAATAACAACAGTAGACAAACTGCACAATCACTGCCACTATCAGAGAGACCCTTGGCACAAAACATGTTGCGGTATCATCATTCATCTGATACATTCGCATTACCAGTGTTAGACACAAGGACAAATAGCAACATTAGTTATCGATCCAACAGAAATACGAGTATGAATAAAAAAAAGTCGATCTACATTCAGCGAATATCAAACGTGTAGAGTTACAAACTATTAAAACAGGATTATGACTTATGGTAAGAAGTTGTACAAATTTTCTTTTAGTTTGGTTTTGATTGTTTTAGACTTAAACCAGATTGTCACGTTATAGTACAATTTCAATAGAAAAAAACACATCAGACTTTTTTTATAAATAAATTATGATAATCAGAGATTTTAACTGCCTAAAAGCTTTGCCTTCAAGCATGAACCTTAATGTATTCGTACGAACAAAAGAAGCGGTTTCGAAAAATGAAGAGTTTATAGTTCATCAAAAAAAATATAAATTCCACCCTATGTCAGTTCTTTTTTCAGACGAATAACAAATAATCTGAGTTTCTGTTCCTATACAAATACCGTGTAAAGGAGGGGGTTCACTTTATCAGAAAACGGCTCCTGATTCTTTTGCTTATTTTGACTTGACTGTTATAGAAAAGACGTTTGGACATGTTCCAGTTGTTCTTGTGGAAAATAAGCTCAAAATACGTTTTCAATAGGAAGAAATTATTTTTACAAGAGACAAATTGATTTAAAAGACGGTATCAGAGATGTTTTAAGTACTTTTCTCGTTATATGTAAACGAGGATCTAACTTGTGTTTAATATAGAAAAGGAACCAATGAAAAACTGAATAAAATGGTATATGAACGATAGTTACGCATCGTATTTCTAAGGAGAAATGGTTTATTTTCAAGCATCCCCTATCGAGTGACCATGCTTGAGTGATCATATTTTCCCATTTTCTCCCATAAGCAAGAGAAGCTCCAACTAGTGTTTAATATAGAAAAATAGCTCTTGAAAAGATCTGCAACATTTTGAGTAAACATACTCTACATACCATTGGCTCAATCTATTATAGTTGAAATACGAGAAAAATCATTTCATATTTGGACTAGAATTTGGTCCAATTGCTCCAGAAAACATCTCTGATATCGTCTTTTAAGTCAATTTGTCTCTTGTAAAATAATTTCTTCCTATTGAAATGATGTATAAGGATGGTTCATAGAGTATTTTCTTCAGTTTTTCACTGGCTATTTTTTCATATCAAGGTTTGTGTGAAATCTATGCTGGCTTTTTCAAAAATATTATTTTTTCTAAAAACGACGTGCTCTGATGAAATCTCAAAATAATCAAAGTTAAAAACGTATTTTGAGCTTATTTTCCATAAGAACAACTGGAACATGTGTCCAAACGTCTTTTCTATGACAGTCAAGTCAAAATAAGCAAAAGAATTAGGGGCCGTTTTCTGATGAAGTGAACCCCCCTTCTTTAAGAGCTTAACCTTTAAGAGTGGAGCTCCATCAGAACTCAACTTTTGTTCAATGGAAATATCATATTCGGAATCAGGATAAAAAAAACAATCAACTGATATGTATTTCGAAATTCTTAGTTAATTTTCTTTTTTTGGTGAAAATCTCGATGATTTTTCAATCTGAATATTCGAAAAAAATTAAAGTAGTCGGGTAGGATAGAGATACACATCAGCCGATTGGTTTTTCTATCCCGATTTTGAATATGATATTTTCATTGCACAAAAGTTGAGTTCTGATGGAGAAAATTGAGAATTACGGACAGAACTCTGACTTTTACGCCTCTGGGGGTCGTATCGCAAAAAAACTTAAGTCTGACTTAAGTCAAAATTTGGACGTAAGTCACAAAAAAACTTAAGTCATGGGAAATGTAGTCTTAAAATTAAGATCGAAAACTTAAGTCGGACTTGAATCATTGACGCAGTTTTTGAATAGATCAGGCATTTAACGATAGAATTCGACGAAAACGACATTCTAAGGATTAGAGATTGCGGGTTTTTATCCGAAGGTTGTCACTGTTGTCAACGACTTTTAAAAAGTAAACAAATCGCCAGCTTAAGTCTTTTTCGTGATACGGTTTAAGTCCCCGAACTTAAATCGGTCTTAAACTTAGACTTAAGCCTTGACTTAAGTCGGTGAATTAAGCTTTTCCTCATACGACCTCCTGATTTAGAAAAATGAATTTTCTCAGCAAGGAAAAACAATTTCGAAAAAGCGAGGCAGTAGGTTAAAGCTGAGGTTCAGACGAATCGAATGAGCTATGACGCTTGACTTTAACTCTTCACACAAAAAACTAGATAGCTTTGCAAAATGACGTGTTCGAAGTTTAGAGGTCTGGATTAGCACGTCCGTCATAAATAGACCTTACACTTCGGAATAAATAAAACACCATTATTAAATGAAGTGTTTAATGCTGAATCAGGAAAAAATACTATATAAACTACAAAAGTAAAAAACTTGACCGATAGGTAAGATAACGTCTCTTAGTACCATATGAGTGATACAAGAATATGTTATTAGATATTTTTCCTGTACCTCAGAGCAAAAATGTTCGTTTTAATATATATTGTATTCAACGATAGTGATCGACAGAACCACATTTTTTTCTTGCTGTCTAGTTCTTATAGTTCCTATCGTTTTTATTCTTCGTTATGCAACGCAAAGTTCCTAATTTTTCCATACGTTGTGAGTGCATAATTTCATTTGACAGCACTCGAAATCGTAAGCAAAAGTATCTAGATAATACAGAATAAAATATCGGATTAGCTAGATACATCGGGTTTGATTACCCTGCAATACCCGATGCATCTAGTACGAAACTAAATATGCTAAAAACTAGGACAAATTAGTGGCATATGACGTTTAATTGTGCGATGCATCGGATTTCAAAAAAACATTTTTATTTACTCGAATTGGGGTCGGATAGCATAGCGATCGGTATTCTTCAAAATTATAAAGAAACAATGAGATAAGATATTCAGTAAACCGTTCACTTCATCATAAAGATTCTTTTAAGAATCACCCAAAGAAATATACATTATATAATAGAGCAGTCATCCAAATGAAGAGCATCCACTTTGAATGCCACTTTGTTATAAATATGAATTTCTTAACTAACGGTGATTAATTAATAACAGGCAAATGATATTAACGCACAGAATAAGTCGTTAAGTTCAGTTTGCTGACAAAAAATCAGTAATGATAATATTCTAATTTTGAAGTTGTTGATTGTGTATATGATCTCGTTTAATAAGAATTCCATAAACAAAAAAATAAAAATGAAGATATTTCTGTTTTTAAAGTTATTTTATACTTAATACACATAGAAACACAAACACATCAAAAATATTATCCTAGCATTTTAAAAACATCTATCTGTAAAATAATAATAACAATAATTATTATTTATAAAAACGTACAGATTGCATTTTATTAAGCTATCATTTGAAACATTACTATATTGTTTCACATAAATAAAAATTGCACTTTTGTTTCATCGAAGCATATAAATTTAAAAACATTCAGAGAAGAAATGACTCTCTTTAATAATCAACAAATTAATCCATGTATATTTGACAATTTAATTTGATAAAAATGTAACAGTACTTGTAGTTCGAGAAATTGTATCGTTATTTTATTCATATAGTCAAAACGATAATAGAATGGCTAGGAGTTAATCTACATATGCACATATGTAAATCACCGAGCGTAAGTGTTTAACGAGCGTATCGTTTATATACAATGTTGAATAATAAAAATTAAGGTCACTGTTCAATAACGAAAAATTGACTAATAACTTTCATTTTAATAAATGAAACACTCTATCAGGAAAATAAGGTTTTTTTCGTCAATGTTGCACGATCCTGAAACAATAAGCAGTACAAGTTTACGAATATAATGATAATTCATCGATGTTTAGTTAGTTTGCTAATCTTTTTCTTCCCCTGGAAAACAAAAGCTGCAGTCGATCTTTTTAGCTTTTTCGACATTTTAAAACCATATTTTGGAAAAAATAATTATACTATCTGATAGCACTTAGAGTTTTCTATCAACCTGCATATTCAGATTTTCCCTTGCTCTTGTTCATTGGAAAAAAAAATCGAGTGAGATGAAGACACCCTCATTGTCAGATTCCCAACGATTAAATTTTACCGCTGTCTTTTCAATTCGTATTTTAAATTTTAAATTTTAAATTTTAAAAATAACAGATTTTCAAAGTTTAATTTTTTTTGTCTTTCATATGATCTGCGTAGTTTTCTTGATTGAAGCTCTAAAATTAAATTTTAGATATGGTTTTGTACAGCATTTTGCGGCGCATCTTTTTAAATTATCAAAGATTAATCTAAGAAACATTAATCTTTGGGTCCTAAAGAAACACCAGAAAAATAGAAAATACTCATTGCACTCAATTTATTTTTCAGCAAATAAATGCAAGACAATAAATACAGGACAATAAATATACAGGATGATAGAGAACTCTGAGCGCTATCAGATAGTATAATTATTTTTTCCAAAATGTGGTTTTATAATGTCGAAAAAGCTAAAAAATCGACTACAGCTTTTGTTTTCCTGGGAATATATAATTTCTTTACGAAAAACAACTAATTAATGCAGTAATCGATCTCGCTGTTAATTCATACCTTGCCATCTGTGTTAATCAATTTCGTGACAATATTTGAACTAGTTTGCCAACAAGGTATAGGCATGGCAATAAGATCACCATTCTTTCGTTCTTTTCCGTGAACCTCCGAATAAATCTATTAAAAAATGTAGAGATATTTATTATCAAAGAGCATACAATTAGACTTACAACTACTAACCTTTAAAGAATAATTTGGTTTCAAAAGACAATTTTCTGGAAACGTAAATGTCCTCGTTTCATTCTCAGCTTCTTGTCGTATACTCCAACCAGATAATGATATGCTCTGAAAATAGCAAAATGACAAATTATTGACAGATCTTTTTGTTATAGACAATAACACGCAACCAGCAAAACTAGCTGCACAAGAAGAACAACAAGTTTGCATCCTAGCGCAAATCAGACGTCATACCTTTGAACGACTGGTATTTTCGATTGTAATGTAACGTCCTTCATTATCACATTCACTAATACAAATAGGCCCTTTTGCACATTTTTGTACGGTTGTTTTTGACTCAAGCGCTAAAATAAAGATGAAAAATCGTTTTCTAAATGTTAATCAGTTTTTATTAGGGATGTACAGAGCGACTAATTGCGATATTCTGAACTGTGACTTACAAGAATTTTTTTCGCCTAAAACTTGCTCTTATTCATTTCAACATCTAATACCACAAGTACAACAACATCAAAAGTATCTGCTTTATGCAGTATCGTAACTAGTATTTTGGACCATTAGGCCAACTCTATTAGTTCGAAAAAAACGGCTGGGTCACACTGTAATAGTTCGAGAAAACACTGGGCCAGAAAACCTTTTCTCATATTTTCAGATAGGAAAATCACAAAGTTCAAAATCTTATTAGGCCAATGCTCTCCCCGCCGCTAGTTACGTCACTGGTTTTATGTAACAAAAATACAGTTATATACAGAACGAAGTTAACCATTCTCATCACTTAGAAAGAAATGCACTGAATAAATTGAATACGAAGATTCTTTGAATGTCCTTAACGAATCATCCATAAAGCCGTCCCACCCAGGAGACTATCTGCACCTGACACGTACAGTTCCAAGTCTCACAAGGAATTTGTCTGCTGCCTTCTGTATTCAAATTTCAGCGAACTCTTTCGCGTGAAAAACTTTTTGAAAAAAAGTAGCTTTTGTATTGATCGATCAATCTTATTCCGATATGTTGTATCTGAGACTTACTGATATAATACTGTTCGAGATCAATATGCTTCGTTTTCTGTTCTATGTCATACGTTGCGGGATGTTCAAAAACAGCAGTTCTTGGTTTAAATAAAAACGCTGTTGTTGTAGCATTTGCTGCCATTTTTTCTGAGTGTATGATGGACTTAAGGTTTTATCAAAGCGGATAAAGAGTGTAAAGTTTGAAGACTACATTGACAAAACAACGATTATATATAATAATTCGTTATTTTTACTTTTTCCTCCCTGGAGTTTTTTTTTCTTCTTTTGTTCTAGAAAACGAATATTTAGCCGCTTTTTACATTTTAAAGTTTTTCTCCATAAGAATAATAGAAGAAAGTGTGTAGTCAGACAATGTTTGTAGAATACAATACACATACACACACTTGAAAACCGAAAATGTTATTCTCATTGTTTGGTACTTGAGGTAGTCTTATAAAATAATTTTGTTCTATTTTATAGTCCTCGAAATATTTTTTGTTGTTTTACATATATTGCATTCTTTGTTGTAAAACGTGAATGAAGGTCATTAAAGAAGAAGAACAAGAAAAATAAACGCAATGCTGTGGTTTATAACTAGAAATAAAAAAAAATGAAAAGTTAGAACAATTGTGTTATATAGAGAACTAATTTTATGACAATAACAGAGATAACAGACAGTAGGAAATAATGGTGAAGGAGAGGGCTCTAATAATATAAGTCATAAAGGAACAATTTTCATTTCGAGGTCGTAAATTGGCATTAAATGGGTTAGTTTATTTTTCTCTTTCTTTCTCTTTGTCCACATCAACAGGTCATAATGCATAAAACACATTTACTGATAAACTATTATCATCGATGATTTTAAATAGTGTATAAAATACAGGTACTTGAACATTCATCTATTACCAAAAACAGTGAGAAAGAGAAAGAGTAAAGAAACGAAATGAATACATTGATTTAAAGAAAAACATCTATGTTTCATCAATGGAAACTTGAGATATTTGTAAATGTGTATTAAAAAACGAGAAAGAGAGACAAACGCAAGTGAAGAAACTGATAAAGAGAGAAGAGATTGAAGAGTGGACTAGGAAACGAGACATACAACCGAAAAATAAAATTGTTACATATCAACAAACAAATTAGGCCTAATATTTGATATTTGATCCCATCGGCAAAAATTTATAATTTTTACACTTTAGGAAGTGATGATTTAAATCTTACTGCATACCATGTGTTTCTACAGTCGTACTAAGGCAATAAAGCGGTACAAATTTTGAAAATTGAGTCTATCTACCATGTTTATTATGTCCTTCTCCCAACTACATCGTCCATCTTTCTCTCAGATAAATAAGATGAATTCGAAAATCTTCTACTTACGTTCGGTAGTAGTTGATGCTTCGTGGACGTCTTCCGTTATATTGTCAGCTTTCCACCATAGTGGTTGTTCAAATATTCGTTGTTCATCACTACTACTCAAACTTCTTGAACTACCACCGCTTGATGTTGTTTGAATTTCACTGTATGGTGATGATTCGTGTATATTTGATCTTAATGCATTGTTATCTGCACTACTTGCTCGATTTTTGTTCGTGTCATTCACTCGCGTATCCGATAAAAGTAAAGAATTTGTTTGATTTATTTCTGGATAAAATGGCGTTTCGATAGGAGACGATGTAGAGAGACGGATGTCAAGATCGTCAAAGGAAATATTTGTAGGAACTGGTAGACTTACACCGCGTTCACTGCGTATAGTGAACGGTGAACTTTTTCTTTCAAAACTTTCATTTGTGGGATAAATATCATATTGTTCGGTTTCTAACCGTGCTTGTGGATGTGATGACATTAATGAAGTCTCAGTTTCGAGAGCGGTTTTAAAACTATCCGATTCAGAACAGGGATCGAATTCAAATTCGTTTAATGGTCGATTTAATACATCAGAGATTTGTATTGTATTTTGTGTGGACTTTAATGGAACATGAAGTTCATTGTCTTGCCCCAGCAAATTTTGAAATTTACTTGGATCAGCTGTTCGAACGATAGTCTAAAACATAACTAAGGCATTTTAAGATACAAAAGAAACTTCATAGTAAATACCTTGGTTTTTATTGTTGTTTTTTTTCTAATACTACTTTCTTCTAAACTGTATCTTTCATCATCAGCGTCATTGCCAAATGAAGATTGTTCTCTCTGCATGCTGTCGTCGTCGTCGGGTCCTCGCCACAGACCTGGAAATCCAGGAATTAAAAATACATCCTCTGTAGGAACGGGCGCCGATGACGAATCCCTACTGGACGTATCATAACGACGGTATGCATCATTCGGAGAATAATTGGTAACTTCTTGAACTATTCTATAAATATTCTGGTGTTCTTGTTGTTGTTCTAAACTCTGTTCATCAATATCAACATTCTCCATTATGTCTTCATCGGCGTCTTCATCAGTGCTAGATCCATGTTGTTTTTTTGATAATTTCTTTATTCGATCTGATGCTAAATTTTCATCATCTAAGTTTAATGAGTATGTAATATTTTCTGTTGCGTCAAATTCGGTTGCATCCTCAACATCGTGCTGCTGGTGCTGTTGATGATGATTGTTTTTAAACAGTAATTGTTGCTGTTGTTGTTTTATTTCGGGTAACTGTACTACGTCCGACATGTTTTGCTCATTGACTTGAAGATCAGCTTGAGCGGACGTATCACTATTTGTACTTTTGAATACGGGTAAATCAGCATTAACTGAAATTGCTACGTCCAAACGTTCAACAGATGAATTATCCAGTTCATGGATAGCATAAGACAGATAACGATCTGAGCTAGTAATCTGAGATGCACTGGTCGTGGTTGAACGATCGGATTCTGTTAGTATTTTCTGACCTTCTATCGGACACTGTTCAACAGTCGTCGTTTGAGTATAAAGTATCGATGATAAAGCTTTTTTAATATCCGTTTCTGACAATTTTTCTGTTGAATCAGCTTGCATCGTAGTATCGATAGTGCGCGATGCAATTTGTGAACTTTTTGCATCCGATGTATCAGTTGATGAAACTTCAACAATTTTTTCAGAATAATTGATAGTTTTTAGTCCGCTAAAATTCGTTTGATCTGAATTGAATATGATATTGTGTCTTTCAAGAGTATTTATTAAATCGAACGTATCCACTTCTGTTATTTCTGGCGAACATTCTCGGGAGTAATTATTTTGATCTGTTGAGTTAAATTTCACAGTAGACAGCTTTTCTAAATTTTCATCTATTGTGGAATTAAGTTTATCACGTTGTTCTTCCTGAAATAGGAATAAATTTGTTAAAGTAACCCTCACTCTGTGCATATAACTTGTAAAATAATATTTAGCTTATCGTACGCATTTCAATTGTTTCACAATAAAGAGCTAAATTTCTTTTATTTTTGCGATCGTTAAAAATATAATGCATGATTCTACTTACTTCGGAAACTGATGGTAATATGTCGACTGACGTAGTTTTTTCAGATATTACTGTTAACAACGTAAGTACCTTTTCATTATCAACTACCAAACTATTGTCTATTGTTTGTTTATCAGTCAGTTGGTGGTTTTCCTAAGAAACACGGAAACGGATAAGATATTTTACTAACAGGGTAGCAAAAATCAGTCACTTACTTGAGACACAAATTGTTCTGTTGTGGTAGAAACTGAACTTTCAATTTGGGGCATCTTAATTTTGAGACTAATACTATTTGTCATGTCAAGCATTTCTTCAAGCAATTGTTGAATATTAGTTAGCTCTTGTGTTTGAATTTGTGTCTGCTTATCTGATTCAGTGACTATGTTGGATTGATTCAAATTTATGGAGAATGGTTGAAAAGACTCAACTGGTTGTTCAATTTGTTTTTCTCCATCTTCATCTGTTTCATGGCTAAATTCGTCGCCTTTAACCTGTTCAATATAATTTGAATTTTCAGTATGCATATCTAAATTTGATGGATATATGGCTGGGTCATCAGTTTTGTGTTGCTCCGACACACTAGTCTGTTCTATACCATTCTGTGATAAGTTAAGATGGGAACTTTTCTCTTGGTAAATATCTTTGGGCTCGATGATTTCAATATTCTCTGATAAATGACTAGAGAATATTTCTATATTCTCTTTATTTTGATCAGAGAGTGTCGTGAATATATCAGAAAATTTAAGTGGGCTATTGATTGCTGTTGGAACTTCAAATTCAGATGCCACTGTGCTTTTGCTCTCTTCTGTGACCAGTTTATGGATTTGATTTGTTTCAGTCGGGCTTTTAGCGATGTTTTCTTGCAGTTGTTGGATTTGTACATCTGTGGCGATTATTTCTACTGGCGGCTGTAGTTCAAGGATTTGTATCTCAGATGAATCATTAAAAGATGGGACTGGAAGTTGTGGAGACTCATTGGTACAAGACGAAGAGTCTTTAATGACAAAATCTGGTTTGAATTTATCGTCTTGATCAGATGTAATCAATTCGGGAGCTGATAGTATCTCGTGAATATATTCGAGCTGAAGGTTTAATTCTTGTAAATTAAATGCACCATGAATTGGTTCTAACTGATCACTTTTTACATCGATATCAGAGGCATGAAATTTTGACAATTCTTCGATCTGGTCCGCTTTTCGATATGTCCCACTTTCTGTAGATGGAGTCGACAGAGTAATGTAATCTTCTTGATTTGATGGTAACTCGGATTCAATTCCTGGTTCGTCGCTGGACGACTGCTGTATGCTTGACACTATGTTTTGTACGACTTCTGTGACAGTTACAACTGGAGAAGTAATTCTTTGTTCAATTGTTTTGAGGAATGCCTGTGTTTGTTCACTTTGACTTTGGACGTTTTCTGTTTCGTTAATTTTGCTATCTTTCTCATTTGATTTCTCTTCTAACTCTGTATGAGACTTGAAGATCGCTAATTCTTCTGAAACATTAGTAGAAATTGATTGGGGTTCTAAATCCAATTGAAGATTAGCAACAACTTTTTGCATCGTTTCACTAATGTTAGTAAATGGAGCAATAGCAGTTTGTGCAATGCTTTGTAAAACAGTTGACTCTTCTATTGTGTCAAATTTTGTTCCACTATTCAAAGATAATTGTTCTTCAGTATGATTACCAGGAATTGAAAATTCTGTTTTAAGATCTTCATCTGCTGACTGATTCTCTGTTAGTTCGTTAACGTTCGACATCCCGTTCTAAACAAAAGTACTAATTTAATATCTTGGGCTGTTAGTGCATTTTTGAAAAATAAAGAAAACTTTATACAAATACACTACAGATCTTAGATTTTTCTCACCGCTTTACCTGTAACGCAATAAATCTCCGAATAATCTTCAGAAAAAAGTTTTCTATTGAATTTTAAAAATAGAATTTTTCGGAAATAGTCAAAAAACTGATAAACAGTTTATGAGGAAAAATAATGTGAATGATCCATACCGTATCATCTGACACATATTTGATAATACCACCTTTTATTGTCTCGTTTTCAAAATTTATCTGACAATGATCGCCGAGATAAGCATAATAAACATCGCTGCTTGTATATCTCGTAGATACCTCACTTGTTTGACCAAGTTCTTTCAAAGGACTTATAATGTGAAAGTTTATTTCGCCACTCTTTGTTTCTTGGATCTCATGGTCTTCGACTTTTTGGTACGTTACCACAGCTTCTGTTGTCTGAGTACTACTTATTATTGATCTGATAATATTTTCTGTTTGAATTGTATCAGGAATCATTGATTCAGATTTTGTCATTTGTTCTGGAGGATCATCTATTAGTAGTTGCGGTACTTCTGGTAAATTCTTTGGTTTTTCTTCTGCAGCACTAAATTCAATCTTTGACTCCATATATATTTCGTATGATGGTGCCACAGTTATTCCAGACTTTTGAGATGATGCATGGTGAAAAGAATCTTCTTCACTGAGTACTCCTCGTTCCAGATTCTCTTCAACCGGTATAGTAGAAGTGGGTTTAGGCTGAATGGTATCAACTTCTGTTTTATTTGTTAGTAGTTGTTCACTATTTGTCACCGATTGAGAATTGAGATTTTCGTTTGCAACAGTATCATGTAGTTCATTTCTCTCTTCTTCGTTATCTGGTACAGGAACGAGTTGTTCCTCTTCTATTCTAATATTTTCATTAAATTGCTCAACTGTTCTATTCATCAAGTCTTGATTTATTTCTGTACGTGGTTCGTCCGACATTAACATGTTAGAGGAACTGAGGTTTGATTGGAATCTTTCATCGGGGTTTGATTTGTTGTCAAAAATTTGATTATCATGATATAGTATTTTCGACGCTTGACGAAGTATTTCATCTGTTATTATGCATAAATTATCGATCGTTGCTTTTGAATCGCTAACATTTGATAATTCTTCAATCTGGACGAGATAATTCTCTTCATGATTCTCAAGTATTTTTTGCACATTTGTTTCGTTTAACTGAAGTGTTGTTTTCAAGTTCAAGCCACCAGTCAAAATTTTCTCACTTCGTTCTGCTTCTGCGACGTTTGTGCTTGACACAACGTCTGATTCTATGTTAACGTCTGTATATCCTGTATCATGAATTATTTCTTCGGAAGTTTTTTTACCAGTGGAAGCCACATGTAATTCTTTCTCGATGTGTAAACTATCGGATTCAGCCACTTCCAGTAGCTGTGCTTCCTCAGAACTTTGTGACAATGTATTTATCTCCTGACCAGGTTGGTAATGTGTTTCTAATATTCTTTGTATTTCAAAACTGCTTCCAGATACCTCATCAGTTTGAGTCGTTGTCGGACTTTTATTGTCAGATAAATTTTCGTTGATGATGGTAGGCGGACTTAGTTCTTCATGATAACCTATTTCTTGAGCATGTTCATCGGATTGTTGTTCACTAGTGAAAACTTGCTCAAGAATTTTAGTCATTAAACTCGCTGATTCAGACTTATGGTCTGCTGTCATGTCATTTTCATTAGAAAATATCTGTGATTGTAATTCATGTCTATCAGTAGTCGTTTCAGTTGGCTCAGATGTAGTTGTGATTTCGTCTTTACGTGATATCAAATTGTCTAGGGCGGTTTTGTAATATGATTCTGATGCTTCCTGGATGATTTTATCGGTTTCTTCGAAGGAAATTGCCAATTGAGTATCTATGTCAGGGACGTTTTCTTCAAGAAATCCAGGTAAAATAACAGCTTGTTGTTGAGTGACTTGCGTCTGGGATATTGAAATTGGAAATTGTTCCTTATGTTGTAAACGTATTTCATCAGAGTTCACTTGGGCATTTTTCGAGGTGACTTTCAACAAATCTGATAAAATTTCTTGTAAATTTTTTGTGCCGTGCTGAATGTCGTCTACTTTGGAGATGCTATCATTTGATACAGACTGTTGTTTAGGCATTAGTATATCGCTCAACACAGATATTTGATCTGACACGGAATAATCTGCCTCAGGTATATTATGAATTGTAGTTAAAATTCCATTAGTTTCTGTTAGAGTTTTATCATCAGCAGTATCATCAATATCAAATGTCTGGGATGTTGTTGCTTTCCCACTATCATCTGTATCCTCTGATACTTGATGTTTTAATTCACTATCCATAACTGAAATAGCAGTAATCAGTTTATCATAAGAAGATCCAGTAATAGGGTAACTACCTTTTTCTTTCTGTCCATTTGCTTGATTTTTATTATCCACAAATATCTTTGATTTCGTTACTTCATCTTCACTACTCTCAGGAGTTTTAGCTGGTTCTGTTTTATGCATAGATGATTTCATACTTAATGTGGGCGAACTATCAGGCGATATTTCATAGTCGAGAAAACTTTTTTCGAGGCTTATGCTACTCAGAGTTGAACTGATCGGCGATACACTTGCAAGTAGTGCACTAATTTCATCTATTAGGCTCTCGTATTTATTCAATGTATTTTCCAATATTCCAATTGGTTTTGATATTATTTGACTGCTACTAGGTTCTTCCATTTGATATAATTCAGACTTGTGCATTAATTCATCTTGTATGGGAGGTTCCGGAGTTAAAGCGTATACCTTTGGATTTTGACTATCGATATCGACTGGTTTCTCTTGTACGTTTTGTGAAATATTGGAGGACTGCTGAGAGGTGTACGAACTTGTGACTGGTTCTTCAATATTTTCGTATACTCTCATTGTTTTAGGTATAACAATGGTTTGCTGCAAGGAATGTTGGGAAAAGTTTGTGCTATACGTACTAGTTGGAATGTAGGCAGTTTGCTTTCTGTTGGTATTTTCATACTGACTGATATTATTTGCTTGACGTAGTGTGGAAAAAGAATTTGTTGATTGATAGCTAGAAGGATAATTAGTAGATGAGGAATAATCTCTCGAACTATATGCAGACGGAGGTTTGAATATGTTCAAGTAGGAATCTGGCGGTGAATATTGTGAAATATATGAATTTGGTGTTATATATTTTGGAAATGTTGATGACGATGACATTGAAATACTACTGAATGTTGAGGGAAACGATGATCGGTTATTGTTAGAAAAGTTAGAATACGGTGGAATTTGAATAGATGGGGGATCACTGGCGAGATACGTTTTAGTTTGAGGTAGTGGATCATAGTTATAAGTGGACACTGTTTGAGAAGGTCGGTAATTAGTCGTTGATTGATCAGTGGTTGAAGACGTATACGGTGTTTTTGTTGTTGGACGAACATTGTCTTTAATTGATGATGGGATAGAGTTATTTATCGAATAGATTGAGCGTTCTTCATAGGTAGATGGTTTCGTTTGAACACCTGAATATGAAATTTTTGGTTCCATAAGATGCACTTTCTCTCTTAATGGTGTTGATGTAATATTACTGCTTGGCCACGACGATTCAAAACTAGTTTTTGAAATATTTTCTACTTTTGATAGTGTTGATGGTGTTGAGGAGAAAGTCGGATGATAACTGCTTGAAGAAAATAATGGTGTTTCAATTCTCGGTGAATGATGGTATTTCTGATGTGTAGGTTTCGGTGCGAATGCTAATAAATAAGCATCCGTGTATGCTGATGACGGTTGGCTAAAAATGAGTTGTCCTCGCATTTCTCCAGTGCCAAAAAAAGTCATTGTTTTTGATTTATTATCAGATTGTCCGGTCCATTCATATACGCCGGCTGTTTGTTTCGATGGTATCCATCGAGCTGTTAAACTTGTAATAGCTGGGCGTCGTTGACAACCATAGACTTTATCAAATGTGCTAGATTTATTGGACGATGCAAATGGAATGATGTCTCCTAAAAACATCAGTTATGATGAAAATTTATGTTCGTATCACTTTGCTTTCCATGCTAAAAAGCTTTCCATACAGGTAGGCATGCTTGCACACAATGCTGTTTGATTAATCTTTTCAAAGAACAGATAGATTTTGTCTATTTGATTACATAGTTCTAAAAAGCTGTGACATTTTGTGATGAATCTTTGTTTTGTTCATTCAACATCGCTCAGTTCAGCATGCTACATAAATAATATTTATTTATATTTGAAATTAAAGCTAAGTTTAAAATATGTGTTAAAAAATAGCCAACAAACATGATCAATACGCAGACTTAGAAACAAAATGTCTATTTTCTGTTGCCGAACTCTGACATATCAACTTGCTTCCTTTCAACTCAAAAATGCAACTTAATCTAGGTAAACTTCCGTTTTGATGAGAAGAAAAATTAAACTTGACGTTTACTCAAGTAGTAAACAAAAATTGAGTAAAAAAAATGTATTCCACAAAAAGCAATATAGACGCGCACAACGCATAATAAAATATCACATACACACCATCAATACAGGCAGAAAAAAAGGTTTTTTTGATAAGTCCATCTTCATCTGTAAACTACATATAAGTTACTTTTAAGCATCTAATCCTTTTAATCGTAGAGCCAAAGCGCCTTCGGGCTCCAATACATACCACTGTTCAACTATATTTTCATCATCTAAATTTAGATTACCCAATGAGATCAATGCTTGTCCCATAAATACTTTATCGGTGCTAAATAATGATCGATTATTTTTCACCGTTACATCAACCGTTTTCATACGTGCTTCCTCCAATGATAAATCATATTCGAATGTTTCATCCCATGATGGTTGCAATGAATCCTTAATGACTTTTGTTCGTCTTTTTGTCTTTTTTCGTTTGTCTGGTAATAACAGAATGCGCACATAAGGATCAGACAAACTATTTTTATCCGTGTTGATCAAATCCTTTGCTTCATGGATACGAACAATCAATTTACTTCGTGTACGATCAAATCGAACACCGCAACGGATATGACCATAGCCTTCATCTTTGATTGGGCTTAATTGATCACGTCGTTCATTTTGATCTTCTACACTTGAATCATCAGCTTCTCCTCTAACAGAAGAATTTGTTCGATCTCGTATGACACCCGAGCCACGATCGGATGTTTCTTCACGTATCGAACCACGCGAATCTTCACGCATCGATGTTT
Source organism: Didymodactylos carnosus (assembly GCA_905250885.1). Taxonomy (NCBI): domain Eukaryota; kingdom Metazoa; phylum Rotifera; class Eurotatoria; order Philodinida; family Philodinidae; genus Didymodactylos; species Didymodactylos carnosus. The sequence continues at coordinate 22,596 of CAJNOQ010001423.1, forward strand.
GACCACTTCCTGGTCTGCCCGACGTTTGAAAATTAGCTTTGCCTCCTCCAATCTGCTCATCACGATTAGTTTGAGGACGATTATCGTTACCTCGATTATAATCCTGCGATGAGAAATCCTCTTCTCGAATTGTGTCTCGACCACGTTCATCTCTACTTCGAGATGAAGTGCTACGATTGGTCTCAAATGAACCTGAACCTCCACGATGATAATCTCCCCCTCTTGAATCGCGATGTCCTCTATCTCTGTCATCAAAACGTTGATCATCGCGAGATGATCGTTCTCGAAAACTGCCTGTTCCACCACTGCCTTCTCGACGTTCATAACTATACTCTGTTGTTGATCTTTCATTACCGTAACCACGATCGCCGGATGATGTGAATTCTCGTCTTCCGCCAACATCTCGGTCTGCTGATGAACGATTATCACTTTCTAAATTAGATTTGAAATATATCTGTTTTTTTGTTGCCTATGTTTGACATGTGTATTCGACAACATTTATACAACACACAACAAAAACATCGATGTGCTGGAGGGATAGAGAACAACAGTTGATATATATATCAGTATGATTATAAACTATAATCAAATTAAACAACAACAATAACAACAACAAAAACGTAAATACGAACGAACACTTGAAATGACTATCTTGTCTGATAGTGCTCGTTTTCTGCCACATAGTGGAGGAAAACTTTCAGAGCAGTAGTCATTTTATGATCTCTATGCATAAAGTTGATTATGAAAAGAAGTACATAATTTACTGCATATCGTTACTAGGTTAGATAGAATAAGGATTATATTCAGTAAAAATTCTATTTAAATTTGTTCAAAATACTTTTTTTTTAAAATGAAGATAAGAGTCTTTGCTTTTTCTTTCCTTTGAACGTTAAAGACTTTATTAACTAAGAAAAATTACATTATGTTTTAAGACAAAAACTGTTTAAGCAAGCTTGAAATTTCATGCTTTAATCGATGCAATTTCCATGCCGTTTAAAGATTTTATAATTATTTCTTTTATTTTTTCACAAAAAGAACAATAAGAATTAATATCAAAAAGCACAATCACAACAACAAAAAAAATTAAAAATTTATCAAACGAGAGGTAGATAGATAAAATTTTTGTCTAATCCAAATATCGACGTGCAAATATTTTCCTTCTTCATGCAAAAAGTAAGAAGTAAAAAAAGTAAGAACGAGTTTTTTCTAAAGAGAATAGCTAAAAGTACTTCTTCTACTTTAAAATATTGCTGAAGCTCTCTTTTAACATCGAACTGTATAAGTAGAATCTTTTAACGTTCTACTTCAGTGTTCACAAGGAAAAAGTACATCGTCTTCTCTCTTGAACAAACAAATAAATCAAACTCGTTCATATCGATACTGTCTGTAACTACGCACTGTTTCAAATTTTAAAAAAAGAAAGATACTAAGAATGACTAGTTAAGAAAAGAAATTTTAAAACATTTCTTTCACTGTAAAGAAAGTGCTTCTAGTCAATTAAAGCCATTGAATGTATATTCATTGCAATCGTTTTGATCATATCCATCCCTATATTTTAAACAATTTGTTTTCAAAACTTGCCTAAAATAATCAAGCGAACTGTTAGAATACCGCTAAAAGAAAAACAAAAACATATTTACTTAAATAACTTTTTAATAGCTATGAGTTTTTTAGATTTTAGTTTTCTTTTTATTTAGTATATTTCTACCTAAAAGTCATTATTAAACACGGAACCGCAGAAGCTGTACACGCATAACCTACTCCATGTGCGTCTTTCAAATAATTTTTGAGTGATGACAGATAGAGAGATGCAGTGGTTTCACCTCTCAATATCTCACGCCGCAATACATCTCTTCTTGAATGGATAAATTTGAAATTCTTCTTTTAAAGGACTACTAGATGTTGACTTCTTTTTTGCATAGGTATGTAGTCCAAAATATCTTCTACAAAATTGGAGTCTTCCAGCGTCTTTAACTATCGTGGCATCGATTTTCTTTAGAGAAGATCATTTTGAATGAGTATTTATGAAGTATGAGAATCTGGAAGCTGCGTGAAGCATAGAGAGAGTATCAGTCATGCTAAATTTTGTGCCATATTTCGTTTTCATGAAAAGTTTCACGTAATCGTGTGGTTCAAAATGCGAATAGAATCTGTTTGTACTTGCAACAACCTTCAGAAAATTGCATAAATTCCCTCTTCGAATTTACTGTAAGTTTTGTGAACATAAATACTCATTCAAAATGATCTCCTCTAAAGAAAATCGATGCCACGATAGTTAAAGACGCTGGACGACTCCAGTTTTGTAGAAGATATTTTGGACTACATACCTATGCAAAAAAGAAGTCAACATCTAGTAGTGCTTTAAAAGAAGAATTTCAAACTTATCCATTCAAGAAGAGATGTATTGCGGCGTGAGATATTGAGAGGTGAAATCGCTGCATCTCTCTATCTGTCACCAGTCAAAAGTTATTTGAAATACAAGTATTCACCAATATCGATTATTGTAGGAGAATCTCTAAATGTTCTTTCAACATCTACCCTGAACGGAACAAATCGACTCGTTCTGTGTTTTTAAATGGAGTCTATTAGTAACAAGATTATGTGGAGATAAAAGAGCAACACTATCTACAGATGATTAACGGATACATTTAGTTTATAATAACTGTTTGTTCATAATTTGTTATGCTTTTTTTGAAAACTATCTTGCAATTTCGAACTTTTTGTAATGATTTGATGTGATATCATCACGTGCATGTCAACATTATCTTTCTTACTGGATAATTCTTCGCACATTTATGAAAAGAACAGGTGTACAACTTTCAGTTTTAAGAGTTTATGCTTGATAATAGCTGTTAGGTGAAATTATTATAAATAAGAAGAAAAGAAAACGTAGAATTATCTTCACGTTATATTAAAGCTATTAAAAATGTTCAAAAATCGTTGGGCTAAACGCGAACTATTGTAGTAATGTTAGATAGCCTTTATGTAATCAAAAAAGCGCTAAATTATATTAAAGAAGCAGGCAGCTATTGTCACTTATGTTAATAGATTCTTAGCATATTGTGACCAGCAAAAGTATATTTTTTTTAATAGATTTGTGGTAACTTAAAGTTTGAAGTGAAGACTCTGTTCTATAAAATAAATATTTTTGAAAATGTTTTATTCTAGACACGAGCTTTAGAAGGTTTGTCCTTTAATGACAAAGTGATAATTACTTATATCATTGCAAAATAAACTCTAAAAAGTATATAAATTGTTCAATATACTTTAGTAGATAGAAAACAGTTCATTCTCTCTCATAATATTTTCAGACTGGATGAGAAAGGATCCACGTAAGTTTTTAGTAAAATAGCGTACTACAATGTAAAAATAATCTCTCTCTTTCACGGTTAATTTCTAAAAAGAATTAGTGGACACACACGCATATAATGTCGTGTTAAGATAATAACGGAAATAAAAAGATTGATCATCTAACTCGTATTGAAGACTATCGAGAGAATATTATTGATTTCGAAATGAGCTAGGTATGCGTGATCGTTTTGTTTATTAGTATTCCATGTCACTCTGAATTCTAAAACAGTTTTCATCTTTTTCATTAAAATGTGTGGGTTTTTGATCAAGGCTGACTACGCATAAGACACTTTTTTTTTTTACCTTCTAACAACAAAGAAAAAATTAATATTCTGATTGTCGCCAGAGGATTGTGTATTTTAGTTTGTAAAAAAACAAAAAAAAATAGAAATGAATAATTCATGCAACACTGAATAATGTATTATTTGTATGCGTGCAGGTTTTAGAGTACCAATAAGCACAATTACTATTAAAACATGCAAATAGAACATTAAACATACCCGCTTGACCGCCACTCGTTGTACGATATGATCTTGAATAGGAATATGATGAACCGCCAATATTACTGCTGCTCCCACCACCACCTCCGCTCCCACCTCCGCTCCCACCTCCACCGCCACCTCCACCGCCGCCGCCTCCGCCGCCGCCTCCACTAATTCCTCCCGCTGCTGCGAAATCTGCTCGAGCTTGTTCTTCTACATTTTCAACCACTTGTCTCAGTCCTTCTCTAAAAATAATACACAACAATTTTAATACACGTTTAACAACTAGTTAGTTAATATTAGTTATTCAAACCTATTTTCTTCTCCTTCCAAAAGCTTTCTGTATATGGCTATTTCGGCATCTAGTGACGATTTTGTCGTTATAAGTTCATCTAGAACAAACAATTACATTTGATTATGAAAAAAATAATCAAATTATATAAGTAAGGTTTTACCATAATCTTTTCCTAAATCTTCTAATCGTGTTCGTAATTCTTGAATTTCTCTGTCGCGCTCGTTTGTTGATTCTACAGCATCTCGTCTTTCAATTTGAACTAATTCTTCTAATTCTTGAATACGATTCTCAAGTTCAGCATTCTAATTGAAATTTAAAATAAAACAGATGATATCTATAGAATGAAAACTTAAATCCATATTAAATATTACATACCCTTTGTCTTACGATTCCAATATCTTTCCTTGAATCAGTAACAATTATACGTAATTTTTTTATTTCTTCTCGTTCTCGAATATTTTCTGGTGCTTCAATTGCACGTCGAGCTTGAACCTCTTGAACCTAGAAAAACAAAAACATCAACTCCGATAAGTAAATTTACTATTTATATATCAAGAACATAAGAAAACAAGACAATTTTAACAAATTTACAGTCAGTTAGAAGAAGCATGCATAAACACACCAAGCTTGGAATTAAGAATGAACAAGCCAAATTGTAAAATTTCATTTCGAATCTAAACTAACATTTAATAGATCTTCACTATTCTAACTTCAAATGTAGAGACACATTTAATATCAACTAGAGAGAGCATTTTGAACTGAAGACAAACAGTTAATCTCGAACTGATGATAGTAAAAGTGCATTTATTCATCCAAAAAATTCTCTAGTTTGACATAGGAAGCGAATATGCGAGATTAATTCATCTAATTTAGACGAGAACACAAACAAGACAAGCCAAATAACACTTCTGTACATTAAATATATTTTCTTACCGCTTGTGTAACCTGTAACATTTAATAAACTCGATGAAGTTTGAAAGTTATTCAATTTTTTATACCATACAAAACGTACCTTAATTCGATACCACGATTCTAATTCTGTTCGTTGTTGATTATTTAATTGTTCATATTCTTCTCTGATATCTCTTATAGCATTCGATAATTCATGTTTAAAAAAATTAGATGGATCTAATGCCGTTCTAAAAAATATGAATATAATTATTGATATATAAATTAAAATTGAAATATTTTTAACATACCCTGTTAAATTTGTCTGTTTTAATTCTTCAATTTCTTGAACATGTATTTGTTTCAAAAAATTAATTTCCTCTTCAAGACTTTGTTTTTCATTTTCTAATTGTACTCTTGATATTGTTTCTTGATCTAATTCTTGTGTTATACGTTGAATATCTGAGATGAGTTTTTGCGATTCAAGACGATATCGTTTACTCTCATCTTCCAAGTCGGCTGTTATAAAAAAAAAAAGAAAAAAAAAAGAATGATTGTCATAGTCATTAAGAAATGAAATGAATGACATACCTAATCGACGTCGAAATAAATTTAAATCGGCTTCATTATCGGCCAATTGTTTTTGTAGAGAGTCAATTTTTTGACGATCAGAGTTACGACCGGCTAATAATGTTTCGTATCTAAAATAAAATTGAGAAATATTGCAACTATTGATCCTTTAATAAAGAAAGATATTTACTTGTCTTTATAATTTTTTGTATCTTCTTCCGCCCGTTTGGCTCGTACTTCAGCAGTTGCACGATCCTAATTACACAAAGTGATAGTTAGATTTAGATCAAAAAATATAATTTTTAATTTTTTAGACAACCTTTGCAGTTTCATCGATAATTCGACGTGCTTCTCGAATTTCTACTCCGAACATATCCTTTACTTTTGATGTTTGTTCTCCCCATTTACCTCTAAACGGTATAAAAAACAATGAATAATTCTTAATAATATAAATTTTAATTTAATATGATTACCGTAAATGTTCCAATTCTAACTGTAATTTTTTATTTTGTGCTTCTAAATAACGCACACGTTCAATGTAACTTGCAAAACGATCATTTAATTGGCCCAATTCACGTTTCTCACGTTCACGATTTTCTCTAAGTAAGATACAGCACAATGAAGACTAAAATACTATTGATAAATGAGAAAAATTATTTTTACTCTATTAATGAAATTATACTTTTTGGAAACAATGTCCACCGAAGTTTTGCCGAAAATGTGTTTTTCATCATAAATTTTTGAGAACTTATTAAACAACAATCTTGTGTATTTTTTGAATTCTTCTCAGTCTTTCTTTCTTCATTTATCACCAAAAAAACTTTGTTTTTAATTTCAATTAATCGGGTACTTTTTGAATTGGTTACTACTTGATATTTAGAAACAACACTCATCAATCCGAAGGTGTGCTAGAGATTTTCTCTTTCTTTCGTCTCGATTATATCTGCTCATTAATAATTTTTAAGCAAACAATTGTATGAGATGATATCGTCTATGAGAAATGATATGGCAAAAATGGAACAAGTTCATGATAAATGTGCTGAGAGAAATTCTTCTTTCTTATATATCAAATTGCTTGACATCGCATTTATCATATTCTCATTTTATATTGTTGAAGAATGAGTATTGTCTACTATAAACGTCTCATCATAAGCTCTATTTACATGTTTTCGTAGGAGGTATAATATTATATATGAAGAATGATACTAATATACATACTACAGGAATACGATTATCAGTATTAGTTGCACATTTTATTATACAATTAGGAAATCTTCATTTATAGACTCAAACAACACTTTCTTTTCATATTTCAAAGGATTTATAAACTATTATTATTTTGATGTGGGCATCTAATTGCTTCTTACCTAATGGCAACAACTGCAGCTGATTTTGTTCCAGATTTTAAAGGAATTCCACCAGCACCATACGAATAAAATCGTTCTACAGTAACACTTGATGATGCTGGCATCACTTTTTTTGTGGAAACACTTGATGATCTCGGACCAATTGCTGACTGATAATGAGACGAATCGTACTCTTCCCTATTATTAGTAGTATATTGAGAAGAAGCACCAACTCCAGATTGATCACGACGAGAATCATCTCGATCTCTATCGTTATCACGATAATCCCTACGATTACCACCACGATCACTCATTGTTACTGTTGTTCGAGATGGAATAAGTGCTGGAAAAAAGAATAAATCAATGAAATCATTTTAACTCTGTTTTGATTTCAAACAAGAACTGAAGATGATAGTTTTATTACTTTTTGTTCAATGCTCATTATACTAAAGAAACAAAAATTTTCACAAAAAGCGGTACAAGACCACTATGTCTCGATGCAAAACATAAACTCGAATTGGAACTTTTTTCATGAAATAAATGACAATTTTTCTATGTGTCAGGAAGGAAAATTATCAGTAACCTTTTCTAGCCGTAGTTAACTATTTTATTAATTTTTCTTTCTAGAACAGCACATCATACCAATATCGTACCTTCTTTTCTTAGTCTCTACTATAAGCAATAGTAATATTATTTAGATAAATGTGTGTTCTCTCTGGTTTTTAGAATATAATGTCTAAATTATAGCTCATAGAATATATATATATTCTCAGTTTTCAGACAGATATTTATACTTTCGTTTTTTATTCGCTAATAAAAAACATAACTTTTTTTTCTGAAAAAAAACCGCATATAAGATTAATAATGGAACACACCCTCAAAACAGTGTCGACCACTAAAATACCAGTACGATAATATGTATCTAACGGAAAATATTTGTGATACTTATTAATGCTACAAAAAAAACATTTTTCTTCTCTTTTTTTTTCTTGACATCTAGTATTTTTTTTGTTTCATTTCATAATATAATGAACATAACTTCCTGAAAAAAAAGAGAGAGAAGCAGAAACGATAGTGATGATTGTGGTCGTGGCGGCATTTCCATTCTGGTCTAGAGAATTGTTCAAATTATTCGACGCTAAAAAGAAGATTTCTCTCTTTTCCTCGCTCCCATCCATAACCATTTACTTTTTTTGAATTTTTTCTTTTTACCACAAGATTGTTAAACTTTGTGACTTAATTTTGTAAGATCACCAGCAATGAGAAAAGAAGAAAGCAGAAAAGTCACTCTTACTTCTTTTTTTTTTCAAACTAACTGTAGTTTTTCAGCTAGAATTGAAACAATCTTAGACTATACGCTGTTTATCTATTTTAGGAAAGATCAGTAGTAGAAAAAAATAACTATTTTTATCTATTAAATTCGAACGAATGAATTACTGTCTATAGTGCAAACAAATTTTATGCAATGGAATCTATCTATAGTAATGAAATTATTCCCAAATGTGATTAGTAAATAGACATGCATCAATAAGCGAAAATGACGAGAGAAAAAGAGTGTATATGTGCATATTTTGTATTATTATTTAGAAAACAAATCAATTCAATCTGAAATGCTAATGAAAATTTAAGTTATAGAAATTTTTTTTCAACTACAAATATAAGGTTTTTTTGTTGTAAATCTTAACGGCAACCGACATAACAGAAAAAAAAGAGACGATGTGCCTTCAGCGATGAGAGAGCCGTTTATGAAAGTATTCTTTAGAATAGATTAAAACATAGAAAAGACTTTCTAACATCTATTTCACGATGAATATAGTCTAAGTAGTGTTTAAATAAAAATCAATATTTTATTGTAACTTCTTTCTTCAGTTTTCTTTTTGAAAATAAAAAATCTACTTAGATTGCTTTATAGATCAACAAAGTTTTTAAGAATATAAAGTGGCATTACAAGATTTGTTTTCTAGCTCTGCTGTATATTCATCATTTATCCTCGAATTTCATAGATGACAATAGGTTGAATAAAACTAAATTTTCTGAATATATTTATTTGTTTCAATGTAATAGTTAAATACATAAGTGGTTCGTCTGTCTGTATATTGTTGACAACGTGGCATTTTAATTCATGATAATGCTTATCGTTTTAAAAAGACGGTTAAACATTTCGTGTATATATATATATATTAGGGCGGGTCAAATTTTTTTTCGATGTTTTACCTATCCTAGCGGTGTTCTACGGGTCGTTTTAAGAAACTTTGCCCAAGGAACTATAGCTCTATCGTGAAAA
>CAJNOQ010001424.1:0-31799 GCA_905250885.1 Didymodactylos carnosus
AAGCAAATATCAACTGTTATACACCGTTCGATAGAGAATTTTGAAAAAACACGATTAACAGAGAGCATTTTGGGTAATCGTGCGCGACTGAACACATTGATCAGATGCGATTAAACTGGGATTTTCAAGGAATTTTTACTATACGCGAAGTGTATTAGTTAATTGAATATACAACTATGTCAGATAAAAATTAATGAAATTAAAAGAATGTGTCAAATTGACAAACTTATTGAAAATAAACGTTTCTTACAAGCCGATAAAAAGCATGATGTCAGACAAAGATCCGTTTATTTGTTTTTATTGTCTGACTCTGGTATTTCGAAAGGAGTAAAATATAAAAATATTGAATAAATGCAAGAAGGCAAAAAAATAATTAGATTATAGCACCACCCATTTTGGTTAAAGCCAAAAATAGCAAAAAAATGACTTTTTTGCCACTGGTTTCTGTTTCGATCCGATTATTTTCCAAAAATGTGGGCGAAAGACAAACGCTGCTTCAACAAAATGAAAAAAATTCAAAACAAAAATATACGTTGACTTATAAACCATGAGAAAGAGTAAGTCATTTTGGTTTTGTAACAATGATACAAAACTCGTATTGGTCATTTAGAATACTGATTGACACATCTACGAAACTGACATAAAGTATAAACATTTTGTAACTGAAAAAAAAACGTTTAGTTAACAAGTGTATGAAAAACGATTTTGGTTGAGACATCAGTACAAGACGTGTACCACTAGAAATAATGAAACGTTACTTTTATTAATAGAAAATGGTGTCGATATCATCTAAGGATAGAACGCTTGTCATACGTTTTTCAGTGAATGGGAAAATGTTTATCCGTTTTTCAAAATACTATGAAATCATTTTCCGGTTTTTATCCCAGTGAGAAACGGTTCTTCGATTTGCAAACTACAGATTTTATTTACAGTGTACGAGCTATGCTATATGTAATCAGAAAAAGTCAGTGTGTTTGTATCAAATCAACGTATCAAAGAACTATTTATCAGACTGTTGGCTTTCTATATCTTATACTTAGGATAACTGTGCCTTTGTATTATAATAATTTTAAAAGAACTGTATTCAAAATTGACGTTGACAATGTCCTTGCAATGCAATATGACTAAGTACTGTATATATTGAATTGTTATTAGTAAAAAGAATCAAACATGATATTTCTGCTGTGTTATTTAATCGCGGTTGTGTATAAATGTATAGGTCAATATCGTCTATAATTATCACTTAAAATGAGAAAATAGTCTTATTTTAAGATCGATTTCAATGTTGCTTCTAGCACATTGTCTCAAGTGTTTAACTGTACTCAGCATTTTTTTTGTTCGTCTGTATGATTTATTGCTATATGTGTGTGGCGGCATACATATTCAAATGTTTTTAAACAATTTGTCAAACTTTTCTCTTTTGAGTACTTATAACACACTCGGTCCGATAATTTACGTCACATAAACTACTATTATAGACTAACGAAGAATACTCCACTTTTGTCGAGAAGTGAAGGATACGATTAATTTGAGATGAGAGTGAGTACTTTCATTGAATACAGGAATAATCTAATAACACTTATTTTGATAACGAAAAAGTAGATATAATGCATTGTCATTCACATCATTTATCTATTTTCGAATTTTGATGATTAATGCTGATAATTAATGTATATCTTTGAAAACATGACTAATTTCATATTCTAGTCATGTTGAATGAAGGAAAACAGTCATAAAAACAAGACGTTTACAGCAGCAGATATCTGTTCCACAGTACTCTCTTGACTTGAGAAATGACTGCAATTTGTTTTCTCGTACCAAACAACCATTTGAAGATCAATGCACCCTCAACAAATTAAAAACTGTAGAATAAGATAAGAATCAGTAACGGAGTATTTATACTCTAATAAAGCTTATTAAAAACAGTTATCTAATTTGATACCCGTTAATAAATTACCGATAGTACTGTTGTTTCTCTTAGCTTGAAACCGCTGAAAACAGACGGAAAAAGACAGAAGTTAAACAAACTTCCTGTAAAAATGATAGAATTCAATCCTGTCTCATGATTCTTCGTATAAAAAGAAAACAATGTCACATAGGTTCTAATTCGTACTTATATTAATCGAAATACAAGATATTACTGAGAAGTACCAATTGCAAATAACTACCGCAAAGTCTCTTCCGGAAGCTCTCCACACGGGAACACTTACGAATAATATACATTCTTTTCTCTTACTCTATATATTCAAGTCTCTCTCTCTTTTCGTTTCTCTGTTTGCGTGCAACAGTTTGCATTTTAATTTTGTCGAATTGAGCGGTATTCGTCTTGTTTCGTTTGATCCTTTTGTGATTTATATTTTGTTTTATTTTATTTATGCCATTGTTGTCTAGTATTATCTCTCTATACGATGACAATAGAAACAAAGAATAAAAATAATTTTAACCATGTAGATGAGATGATAGTCCCTATATATGAACAATAACAAAAATGGTACTTCTTTGTCTACATTTTGGAGCAACGATAAAACAATATAGCGAAACAAATGTTGAGTGCTAACAACATATACAGAGGTTAAGATTTAATATTATTAATGTGACAGCATTGTTTTAAAACATAATGATTAACGGCAGTTCAACCATCTGTCTGTCTATTCTCTATCTATACACAGTCTTAAGGTGTGTATAACCCACATCGTCAATCTTCTATTAGTAAAAATTCAAATTGATTAGTTTAACTTGACAAATTTCTACGCAAAGTCTAATCAAAAACTTTCCAAAAAGCAACATTAGAAGTTCTTTTAAATATATCTGTGGATTATTTAATCATTTTCACACATGATCACATTTATAATTTGATCAAAGGTCTTTGTAAATGAGTTATGGCTGAAACAATCATTCATTTAATCCAAATTTACTTTCTTTTTTTGAAATGATAAAATTATTCGATATCAAAGGAATAGGTGAGACGCAAAAATTAGTTCCCAAATGATCTATGTGTAGCTTCTTTTTAATCTTATTTTGCGTGTGACAAATTTCGACTCTAGTCAAATAAAAAAATAAAACAAACTCACATTACGGTCGATTAACTAACCATCCATTCATATATATAGAGAAAGAGTATGTTTTATGGAAGATTCTTCTGTGTATGTACGTTGCTGATCACTTCCGGTATTTCTCTTCAAGTATGTAATGACAATAGGTTTTTTTCTCTAATAATTTATTAACCCTCTTCTTCTCGTAGTAGCCTTTAGGGCATCTAATGATAAGAACACACCTATTTTTTATTCTAAGTAATTTTGATAAAATGAGATGATGATGATATTTTATTTGTAAATCAATTTGTACTTCCTTTTCCTCATGTATTTCACACTATGTTATCGATATGATCGACATTTACATTGTCAAATACAAGATACATCATCCATCATATAGCAAAAGTAACGAGCGAGAGTTAATCGAATAATTATTGAGTCATCTTTTTTCTACAGAATACAAACGTTTCAAGGACTAAATAAGTTGAATATATATCAGAGACCGTCGCAGGACAGGACTGCCCTGTCCTGCCGGGCAGGACGATATATTTTTGTTGCCCTGCCCTGCAACAGAGCAGGACAACAAAAAATTCCTTAATTTGCCCTGCGAGAGATTGATTTTTGAGATTTTCAAGCTTCTTTTTAAGTAAAATTTTGAGATCTCTCATATATGTGAAAATAAAATGATAACCAACTTTTCTAAAATTGATAATTAATAAAAAAAAAGATTCTGTTACGCACGAGACACATATCCAGTATTTGTGATGAGTTTCTTGAAGATAAAGCCTTCTAGGTTAAGGAGAAAAACTTTCTTTGGCACTGCAGAGCGTCCTGCCCTGCCCTGTCTGGCTGGGCAGGACAAAAAAATTTTTATGAGTAATTTTTTGACAGGGCAGGAGAGGACTGGAGGGCGAAAAAAGTTGCCCTACGACGGTCTCTGATATATATCTACTCTGTTTTACATAGTTAAGTCACTCACTGTTTTTGTGGAGCTTTAATTAATAAGGTCCCGTAAAAGACTAGATTTGTAGTATAGAAATCAGAGAATCGCTAATTAAAACAGAAAACTATCCACCTTTCCAATAATGTACAGTAATATCAAGCAATCTAAAGTGATAGAACACCATTAGAGGTCTTCTTCCTATCAAGACGTTTTTCAAACCCGTATTCTATCTTCTTTTTGATGTTTGTTGTTATCCATAAAAGTTCAATCACACTCAACTGTTATTGTTATTAAAAAAAAAGATTGTTATACCAATATGGTTATAAATCACTTGTATGTTTAAAAGAGATCAGAACAAATGTTAAAATAGTGCAAAAACGTTTTATGATGTCACTCTATCATGCATGAACAGTCAAAGAGAAAATGTGTGCGCGTGTTATCATCGTAAAACTGTCCTCTGTTTAAACAATGTTTTTCACACACAATTTGATTGTCTCTTTTACAATATTATTCTCTCTCACTTATGCACTTAATCTAAAAAAAGAGTTGTTAACAATTTTAAATGTTCATTCAGCGGCACTCTTCTATTTTTATTTTTATTTTTTTTATTGAACTTGTTCAATCAACAGTATAGATTGTTATCAGTTCAAAAAAAGTAACAACATTTTAGTGTAGTAAAACCTTTTCAAAAAATCTAAGAAGAAACCAACACTCTATACTTCATTTTAATAAAATGAAAAATTTTTTTTTTTAATTTGTCTTCTCGCTTCAGAAATAGTTGAAAATCCTGTGTTTTACCTAGCAACTGAGAATAAGTACTTTAGTCTACTTAACATTTCGTTTCTAATCAGTGTAAAAAAAATACGAAGTACTAGAAATATGCCGGTAATATCACCCACTTGATCTTTCTCCTCTTGACTGACAGAGATCAACTTTATGTGTGGGATATGATAGTTATTTGATTGAGATGAGCAAGTGTGAGCAAATATAATGGGCGTAAAAAATTTATTAACTATATATGGCGAAAAGAGTGATAACGGACCTTGCCATATCATTTGATGTTTATACCGACAGTAGAAAATGTTAGAAAAGTTTCGTTATTTATTGAACTATATGGAATATATGAGATAGATAAAGATGTAATAGAGAATTACATCTGTCTCGACATGAACATGAATAGATGGATCATATCGTATTATGATGAAATGACTTGTTTTTAAAATAGTTTCACTTGAAGTCGTCTAATACAACATTTAATTTAATTTTCGATATGGCCAATCAGTAATCTCATTAAAACTGTATATCAGTGATCGGTCAGCGAAACAAGAGAATGAGAACGATATTCAAAAGTCTAGCGAGGGATCCCATTCTGTTTGTTTCAAAATTAATCTAATTAATTTAACCTATTTTAGAGTTTAAATAATGCCAAAACTCAATGAGTTTCATCAACTACTCTCTCTTTCTCGTTTTGTCAATCTGTCACCATGAAAATCTCATTCTACATTAGAAATAATTCTTCTCATATTTAAATCATAGATTCTATTTAATTGTGGAAAACACAACAACAATAACACTAGAAGAAAATAGCTTCATTTTGTTTTTTTTTCAAAAATGAATACCATGTTCTACAGTAATATATACTATAAAGTCATTATTTTTTATTCCACTATTCAATGAACAAACGAACAGTTGATACCATTAATTAGAGCTATACTGAATATCTAAATATGAAATGTGAATTTAATGAAGCGATTAAGAATGATTAATTTAAAACGCGAAGGGCACACACAAATTAAAAAGAGTTTTTTATTAGAGAAAGTTTTCTCTTTCTCTCTCTCTCCTCTCTCTCCCTTGTGTTGAACGAGACAGGTAATAATGTAATATCTGTTAGGTACTATATATAGAGGAAGAGAGGGAAAGAAAATAAAAAGAAAGTGATAGAGCGAAAATTTCAACGTTCGTTCTTTATATTTTTTGAAAGTATTAACTGTTGTGTGTGTATTGTCTTATAATCAAGAGGTACGCATAAGAATTTGTTCAAGTTGTGACCATTAGAGCTGTTGCCATCAAGATTTGAAGAATAAATCAAACGCTAGTCACATTTTTTATTGTTGAAGTAAGTCAAAACTCATATTTTACTACATAATCGATTCTTCTTATATTCACTGAAGTTTCTCAAAAAAAGTTTTTTTTTTAAAATGTTTTATTGCAATATGTTAAAATACATTTCTTTTCTTTTTGTAAGAGTGTTTCTAGGTGCTTTCATATTAATCCTGTGACAGTATCGCTCTTCTTCGCTTGTTTAGTGACTGTGTTTCATTCAAAAAGAAAAATTTCAAAAGATTTTTACATTACCTTTTTCTAAGAGCTGCAGAACTGAAATCGCTCACAGTTGTGAGCAATTTCAGTTTTTGCATTTTACATCGATGTTGTTCAAATAAAAATTGCTGAAATTTCTGGAATATTTTCTATGTTAAAAAATTCTTAACCGCTTGTTTTTATATGTCATGATTAACAGATACTCCAAAAACACTACTATCTGTTCACAACCTATACGAAATTAAATCGAAAGAGAAGACTTTTTGGTTCGAAATCTATTTTCAAAGTTGAAACTAGACTGATAATTCAAAGGATGGAGGACTACTGTAATTCATTACCTTGTCTAAATAAGTTTTCTTTAACGAAGGTTTTCATTGTATACTCGAAAAATATTGTTCTACAGAACAACAAGTTTTATAGAACTAGTCTTTAAAGTCTCTTATTAAATTCTGATCATAATCCTTCTTTGTAACAAAAAAACTTTACATTCATATGTATCACATCCTATCATCATCGTGTAGACATTATGGATTGTAAACTGAAACTTTTATTTGCCATGTAGTATAATGTTACTTATTTTATTGCTGTAATAATAATATGAATGTAATTTATCCATTATCCACTGATGTAAACTAAACTAAACAAAAATTAGATAATTGTAATTATTCACCGTTGGTCATTTAGTGAATAACGCTGTTGTTGATCAAATTGGATTGAGTATCTCACATTTTTGTATAAATCATATGTAGCAGAAGAAGAAGAAGAAGAAATAAAATGAAACCCATATGTTTTAATTGTATTAAAATTTAAAGTTTAAATAATGCATGAGCGTAGCTCACTTGAACACAATATACATTTCGATATTTTTAACCAGTTTCGTTTGTGTTCATAAAAACAAAACTTCTTGCCTGTTTACTATTGAACTTTGTTCAGAAAAAATATAAAAAGTATCTCTACTTGAACAAATATACAAAAGAAGACAAAGTATTTATATTCTTAAGAAATAGCATAGAGTAATGTTATGTAACTTAGAAACATCAACATTTCTGGTAGCATAATTTAGAAGCTCGACACTAGTTGAATATTTTAAAATCAGGCAACAAAGAAGAATGAGAAGCCACGTCATGTAAATGAAGTTTATTTTTTTCATGAACCAAAGGTAAACTGACATTTTTCTACTGTTGTTCAATACGTATTGTTTTCATAATCAAAAGAGTTAATTGTAGGAAGAAAGTTTTTTTCTGTAGTGATATTAAATCCATTTTAATATTTTCTTAATGATCAGAATTTCGTAAAAATCGTTTCCAATATTTGTTCGTAAAAATAGAGAATTGTTAATTCTAAGATGTTTGTACAAGATCACATTGATAAGCGGACAAGGTGTGCATAGTAATCTGTCCTCTTTGTTTTGTTAGTAGTGCACAGAACTAGTTATGATTAGATTATTTTATCACGCACCAGCTGATCGGCTGCGTTTTATTCAGCTTACTCCCAAAAGAGATAATAGTACTTTGTGACGCACTCTTGTCTACCCGTAGTCACTTTTGTTGTTATTATTGGGGCAAGAGTTTTATTGAAACAGAAATTCGAATATGACATTAAAACGCTTTTTGACAGCACATGACTAGAAATTGCTTCATCGGAGCACAAATTTCGAACCATTGAAAGCTAATTTTTAGGAAAAAACACAAATATACGCGCCTGTTTCATGAGCGTGCTTATTGTGGTTACAGTCAGTTCAATTTATTGCTAAATAAATAAATTTATTTATTTATACTTGTAATTTAGCTATAGAACAACGAGTAAAATCGCTACTTATGTCGTCAAAAATGGGAGGAAATGGCTGATTAAGCTCATGATTTCAGTAAAAACCGTGTTTTAATCGCGATTTATCGACAATTTTTTCTCAAAATCGCGATTAACCATACGATTCATCGTTCACGTCTTCCCGATCTAGACGACATGAGATACACTATTTTTTTAATGATGGACAAAATATCTGTCTCACGATCGAAAGTTTAATTCATATTGACTCGTGTTTTAATCTTGCAGTTTTCTTAATAGTATTCGTTTAAGACCCCATAAACTTTTCGTTTCTCTTAACTAATTCATAATTAAGTGTAATGTTTTCCTTCTACATTTATTTTCTTCACATGTAATAAAAGTATAAAAAGAGTTTGTTTTCTTTCATGAGCACATCCGCACTACGGTTCATATAATTACTTTTAGAGTTTATGTGTTACTTTTTGTTTTGTTACTTGTTTTCCTTACGTGAGTTTCACTTTGTTTTCTTCTTTTTTTTCTTCATTGACTTTGATTTTAAACGGAACATGTATACATCCCATTATTTTCGCACATACACAAAACATTTTTTTTTTCTTGCCATTAATAGAACAACTATAATCATCTCATCCTGTGTACGACAAAGTTTAAATCCACTTAGAAGTTTAACAGGATTATACTACACCTATCATCTAATTTTCCCGTAAGTATAAATCGAATTTGATATTGGCTTATCAATTATATTGTATATGGGACTCGAAACAGGATAAATTTACCCCTTTTTTTTCCTATGTATTGAAGAGAAGTTCATAATGAATTTGTTTTCTTCGAGGATTCAGAATAAGTTATTTCAAATTAAATACTATTATTTAATTTAGAAAAGTTTTTAACGTCTAATCAGTAGTACTTTGATCTCTCACATATCTTATTAGTAATCATTATATATTAGCTACATACATATAATAATTCTATGATAACTATTTTTCAGAACTTATAATCGAAAGTGAACCCTTTAGGCATACATATAACGCTTAAAGTTATTCAAAATATTTTCTGTATAGACATACCATATAGTGGACAAGTGTTCCAGTTTAAAACGACAACAACACGTGTACTTGAAAAATGAATTAAAAAATTATGTTTTATGACTAGTCTCTTTTTCTCTATAATGTTTGAAAGTGTTCATCTATGTAGTATATTGTATTGTTGAGTTCAGATGTCAAGAGTTATAAACTAAGAATAGATAGAGATATATATGTAGGAAAATAGTAGTTTGTTCATTGTCCAACATTCTAATAAAAAAAAGAGAATAAAATCGATGTTATATTACTTTATCTATAAATTTTTATCAATGAGATATTTATCATAGAGATATTTGCTTATAACACACACATATAAACAATTTCAGTCTCTCTCTCTATTGCACATATGTGTAATGAAAAAATAAGAATAAAGGTGCTAATTTCTATTTAACAATAATAGGATTTTCAATCTCTGAGCACATGCGCGTTCAGTTCAATAGGACTATTTACATTAGTATTATATGTCCTGTTCTTCTCTCTCTCTCTCTCTCTCTAAAATACACAACAACTTTGATTGTTGATATTTTATTATGTATGTAAATCATTCAACTAAAATTTACTGTTCATTCATTTTTACTAAATACACAGGTTAGATAGATATGCTCTACTATGACAGTTTATAGGATGGACATCGCAGATAACATTTTATAAGATATACGGTGATATATCTCTCGAACGTTTGAAGAAAAGTGTTCTATATTCACGTATTGACTGCGAATAGACTAATTTAGTTTTTTCGAAGAAAAAAAAACAATATACAACTGGAATACCTATTTCTCAAGTTGAATACTTAGCACTCGATAAAAATTTGTTTTCAACAGAAAACAGCATGTTACTTTTTTTGGAAAAATTTTAATCTCCTACACTTGAACAATGCCGGATATTTTTCACTGTCGATGAGGGATTTATCATATTGTCAAATGAGTATGAACGAACAGTAAAATGACAAACGATATCATAATTAACAAATATAACGTTCTTTATATTTTATAATTATAGGGAATGAGAACGCGTGTTCTCTATTTTTTCTCTCGCCATTTGTTTTAAAAGGAAGTCAATAAAATTTATAATTCGTGATACATTATAATTATATCTACTCAAACAAACTTCAATTGAGCAAATTTTAAAAAGAATATAATTATAGGCAAAAAATTTAGAGAAGGTACCGCTATTGATATATACATCTGTTATTTAAACAGAAATAACTGAGTAATTATTTTGTCTGTTTTAGATCTAACTATTGAAAATATGCTATTAATATCGATATTATTATTACTTTTTGTTTTGATTCCATCATATATTTCTCAATTAACAATTGATAATACAATTTATATTCATGAAGAAATAAAATCAAATGTATTAATAACAAAATTAAATTCAAATTTACAATGGTTACCAGCTTCGTTTGTTTATCAACGATATTTTCGTTTAGAAAATGCATCATTATACACATCTGATAGAATTGATCGCGAAGAATTATGTTATAAAAAGTTATGTGATTGTTCAAAATGTTTATTACCATTAAAATTTGTTCAGACTATTAGTCCAAGTAATATCTCAATCATTACCATTAATATTCTTGTTGAAGGTAAGAACTAAAAAGTAAAGTTTCACTAACTAACAAATTTGACTTTATTTTTCCTTCTCTAGATATTAATGATCATACTCCTACATTCAAACAATCTTCTTTGACATTAAATGTATCCGAAAATGTTCCTGTTGGCTATGAAATATCGTTGGAGCCAGCTATTGACGAAGATTATGGTCTTTTATCCGTTCAGACATATGAACTACATCCATCAACAAGTCCATTTCGTTTGAGTAAATCTAGTTTAACAAATAAACCTCTATTAAAATTGATTGAACCATTAGATCGTGAAACAATTGCTTCTTACACATTACATTTGTATGCCTTCGATGGTGGACAACCACCATTATCTAGTGAACAAAAATTACTAATTCAAATTACTGAGTAAGTATAGTATATTATTTGTTAACAACTTACATGAACTAACACATTTATTATTGATTATGGTTTTTAGTATCAATGATAATGCTCCGATATTTGATTATCGTTTGTACAATCGAACAGTTCCAGAAAATGAAACAGTAGGAAATTTATTATTACAAGTACATGCCACCGATAAAGATATTGGTGAAAATGCGAGAATAACATATTCATTAGATGGTGGTGATAATGGAGATAAATTATTTACAATTAATGAACAAACTGGTGAAATATTTTTAAAATCATCAATGGATTATGAACAACAACGAGCATATACGCTTACAGTTTATGGTAAGAGTTGATAAACAGCTATCTTTATAATAAAGTTAAACAATTTAAATATATCTTTTAGCCAAAGATCATGGAGTACCACCGCTATCTGATTATGTAATTGTTAACATTAATGTAACCGATGTTAATGATAATCAACCACAAATATTACTAACAAAAATTGATGGAACGAAAGTTATTAATTCATTGACATTTCCAGAATGTACACCAATAGGTAATGAGTAGAAAAATGAGAAGTTATTAATCATAAATTATTTATTTTCTATTAGGTACTGCAGTGGCTTATATGTATGTGTCAGATTCTGATTCAGGTGAAAATGGTCGTGTTACATGTACCGTTAACGATGCCCATTTCATCTTGAATCTTTTGACAACCAATGCTTATTCATTACAAATACGTGAACCCTTTGATTATGAACAACAGCAACAACAAGCGGGTGTAATAGTCACATGTTCTGATCATGGTGATCCTGTTTTGAGTATGTCACAAACGCTAACAATTTTAATCCAAGAGTACGTAGTAATGTATTTATCAAACTTTGTCAAATTTTCAACTCTTTTATTATTGTAGTTGCAATGATAATGCACCAGAAATTGTTTCACCGACACTACCATTCAATGACTCTATCTATATCTCTTTTGAGTCAACATCGTTACCCTTTGTCATTGTGCAACTTATTGTTCGAGACCTAGATCGTTTTCAACCACAAATATTTTCCTATACGTTCGAATCTACTCCTAATAATATCGATCAAAATTTAATCTTAAATAATAATGGAACATTAATTTTACATACGATGCCCACATTAATTGGCTTTTATTCCATTAATATATCGGTAACCGATAGTGGCAAAGATAAACAATTGACAACATCGATTCAAATACCCATTCGTATTTATTCTCAAAATGATAGTCATCATTTATTATTGGGTAGTAAAAATTTAGCAATTGAACGAACAGGTCTCGTTTTGGTTGTATCATTCTTAGCTATTACATTATGTGCAGCAATTTTAATAACATGCTGTTTTCTATGTGCATTTATTATTCGAACTAAACGTCAAAAACATCAGAATAGAACAACAACAATGACATCGAGCAAATCAATATGTTTTAATTGTTGTTATTCATCGTTAACATCGTCATCTTCATGTGAATCATCAAATGAAAATAAAGATGCTCGAAGTAGTACAAGTAATACGAGTGAAAATGAAGCACATTCATCAGAAAAAACAACGATCGAAGTTTTAGATGAAGCGGTATGTAGAAAATATTCATTATATCGTCTAATTAGGGATATAAAACTATTGTTTTTATACGGTTGACACTCATTTGATAATGATATTGTCAAGACGTGTATCAATTACAATTTCCTAACCCTTCAAGGCTCATTTAGATATGGAAGATTGCCTCTCTCTTCTCTTTCTTTTTCTTTCGTTAAGCATATGTTCACCGTATTAATGTCATCAAGGTTGATAAAAAATCATTAAGCGAGGAAAATAGAAGTTGTTTAACCATGTTTGATGAAGATTTTGTTTATTACTTAAGAAAATATAAGAACATGTGCAAAACTAGTACAACGTATGAATAAAACTATTGATTTGGCGTGTGTTAGAGTAATTTTCGTTGATTAAATGCTATAATACGTCATTCATATTTCCTGACTCATATCTGTTACTTACGTCACAATATTCTAATGTACATTGACACTTTTTGTCTACGAGAAAGAGAGAGAGAGGTCAATGTCGATTAGCAAACAGGCAATGTATGTCTTGAGTGATGGATAAAAGGAGCATGAATAATGATTATTTTTCAGTTTTGAAACATAATCCTATTTGTACAGTTAGTTCTATGTATATAAAGCATTGCATCACACTCACAGTAGTTGTGTATATGCAGTTTTTTTTTTCAAACGAGAGATCATGATCATTAATAATGACAAATCTTCAAAGTAAAAATAAACCGATTTAAATGATTAGAAAAATCTCATTTATTTGTCTGCGCCATTGACAAAATTTAATAAATTGATTTTGACAATTCAAAAAAAAGAGAGAAAAAAAGAACGGAAATGAACATGCACTGACACAAATTAGAGAATAGACTGTGTTAGACTAAAAATGTTCTTTTCACACGCTATAGATCAACATACACGAATCAGGTGTGATCAGATGCTTGTGTACCTGTTTTTTTCAACGTACCATATACTACCTTGTTGTTATGTCCTGTCAAAACTTTACATCAATTCAATATTCAGTTCCAATATTCAAGAACTTGCTTTATAAAAGTTCAAGAATCTTATCATTAGAGAGAGTTCAGTTGTCTACTCATGTGTAATATTCGTTCCATCTAGGATCACTATTTAATTTTTATGTTATTCTCATTGTCACTCCTCAGCAGGAAGACATTATATGAGTATCGTATTGAACTTGAGAGACTGAACTGTTGTTATTGTAGAATAGGTGAGAGACTAATTATAAAATAAATATATATTGTTCGTTTTGATTTCTCTCTCTCTCTCTCTCCCTCTCTCTATTGTCAAGAACAATAGTTTTAGTTACATATTATTCAGACAACAAGACACATCAGTTTTATTGCTAAAACGTGTACAACATATCGTGATTGTTATTGTCTCGAACTGAAATGTTAAAGGTTACTTTTCTCAGAGCTAGATAAGTTGTCTCATCTGTCGCTTACTTTTATCCCGACTAGATAAACAAAAACGATGATGATGATAATAGGAAAGATTAAAAATACGTTCATTTTTTTCCTTTTCGATAATACTTTCGATGTTTACAATATACACGAAAGGCTCTACACCTTGGATTTAGTCGCCGATCATATAAAGAATAGAAAACAGAGCATTCTATTGTTATCATCAAATTATATATTCTATATACAGCTCATTTAATCGAACACATGTTCAATTTTTAATCATCAATTGTATTTTTTTGACTTAATTATCCTTGACAAATGGTGATTAGACATCTATAGCCTGTAACCGTTTGAAAAACAAAAGATATGGCAGCAAAATTATTTATGTTTGAATTTGTTGCTGTCATTTGTGACACCTATTAGAAAAAAAAATGAAATAGAAACCCTATTCTTGAACTAGTTATTAGTATTGAATGTTTTTGCTAAAATTTCGTCTACAGATTCATTTTACTATATGAATTCAATATGCGGCACTTGTAACGATACTATTGTGATAAAATCCTATGTATATGTACGGTTATCATTTAAAAATTAGCTATTGTTGTCCGTCTTGATCTTAATTAACTCTATAAATAAAAGAAGAAAATAGTCAATGTGAAATGAGGGGAATAAAATATATTTAAATTGTAGTTTATGTGTGAGTGTATTTCATCTTTTGTTGAGTTTAATGAGATAAACGGTATATATATTGAACAATTAGATAAAAGCATTTACGAGCCGCCCTTTTGTTATTGTTTCATTTATGTTTTAGAGTTCATCGAATCGTATCTATCAATATTCGGTTAAAAAAGCTGATATTAAACAATGGTCCGATTTTAATTACTCGGAAAAAGTAGGTTTAAAATCATTTTTGAAAATAATTCAGCAAAATAATTTTTGCTTATTCTATCTTTAGGTTGAACGTTATTTAACACATTTAAATCAAAATAATAATGGTAAAGCGGCTGTTGTTATTCAACAGCCCATTCCTTATATTCCTCCGACAACAATAGTAAATGATTCATTGTCTGATGAAGGATGTTATGGTAGTTCAGATATATCCGATCAAAATGATTGTCATAAATTACATTCAAACCATTTGCACAGACACCAGATACAATCAAAACCTTGTATAAGACTTTCTGTATATGATGATCGACCACCATCATCAATTATGTCGACTACAAACCAATATCAAAATAGTTTTAAACGTTTTGAACAATTGTATTTATTAACAGCAGAAAATAATAAAAATCAACCGTCGCCACATTTAAACGATACAAATACATCGGCATTCACATCAGATAGTCTCTATGTATAGACGCTAGAGCATTCTATTTTGTCCATTAGATAAATTTTCTTTGTTTGTTTTATAATCTTTATACAAAAAATAAACTTAAATAAAAATTTCTGATATTAAGAATTAGCTTTATATTTAGAGAATTAATACCTGATTCTGGGTCTATTAATACAACTATTATAATTATACACCAAATATAAGACAAAAAAAGAAGACAAAGATCTAACCTTTTAGTGGGTGCCTAGTGATATACACAACGAATAATTTTAACATTAGATAAATTTTCATACGATCATTAAAGGTGTAAAGCCGAAAAAAAGGATGAATGTGGTGAGAAGGTGGTTAACACAATAGACGTCAACGATACACAGGTAGCATATCCACAGGGACACATATCAGAGAAAAAAGAAGTGTTACAAGACGGACTCAGAAAATTGTAACGATAAATCCAGATCGTCAGAAAAGAGATCTAGAATAGAATTTTTCGCGTTGCTATTGAACCACATAGAATCTATTTCAATGATTTAGAAAGAAATAGTTGTTTTCTAGAAACAAACGAGTGGATTTTCTTCTTTTATTTGTTACAGCGGCTGTACGCGTATGAAGTGATATTTTAAATAATTTTCGCAGGTATTTTGAAAGTAAATTGTTAGATTTAAGGAGCTGACGGCTTATAAAAGGTGAGAATTACTTTTTATTTCATAATCAGCAAATTGCTATGTCTTTTTTTACTGTGAATTTTATTTTTTTCTTCATCTTTGACTTGTATTCATATTTTCATATAATGCTTGGCTACATCAGATAATATGATTTCCGCTATTCAGCTACTTTGTTATTACATCACTAGTATCAATCGAACTAAGAGATTCAACACGATGGTCTCTGCAAAAGTGTATAGATAGTAATCAGAAAATACTATCATTAGAAGTGACCTAAATGAGTTATATTATCTGAACTTTTTCTATCATTCAATTTACTTGTTTGTTTTGAAATCTTTTATTCGCTCACTTTTCTTCGAAACTGTATTATGTGTATTAATGGTGATAATGTAGATGAAGCTCTAATACGTTAGTACGAAATCTCTCATGTTCGCTTGTTTTATTTATAGTAAAAAGCGGGGTCAGTGTTTCAATATTCAAGTTTTAGACGTGACTACACAACGGAACAAGTGTATTTTATCAGGGGAAGTTTGTTCAGACTTTGATGGAAAATGAGATGTTTTATGGTCTAGATGGTGTAAATCAATACATTGTTGGTACTTCTGTGTAGCAGTAATACAGTATCTCACTCATCAATTTACTAAAATCTGTTATAATGTATTGCGCATTCGCAATGTTCTCACCAGCGTACTGCCGTTCTAGTATTTGTTCTTATCCAAGAAAAGATAATCGATAAATAATTTAATGAGGATGTTTTGATGATGAAAAACTTCCACTTTACAAATACATTCAGTCAACAACACTTTATATATTCAAGAAGCTTCGAGTATTTTTGAAGCTGTTATTCTGTTATTGTTTTTCTACTGTTTTCATGCGATATATCTGTTTGATCGAAGAAGAACATTGTAAAACACTAAACGAAGCCATTCTCGTGACACCATTTAAATAGTTGAACCGACTATAAATTTAACTTGAATCATAATGAATGATTTTTGTTGTTGTAATTTGTTGAGTATGGACATGTGTTTTTGTTAAATATTTTGTGTATGAGTGAATATCTCGCGTGATCATCAAAATTTATAAACATCAAAAACTATTATAGTTAAAAGTCTATGTATATTTCTAATACAATAATTAAAAGATATATTTTACTGACAAAATATGATTTGTCTTTATGTGTTCAACTATTTTAATTATGATGAATATTGTTGCACGAGAAGAAACACAAAGGGTCAGAAAATGAAAGTTTGTGTGTTGTTAACAATGTCACGAAAAGTAGTAAATTATATACACATTGAGAAAACTTTGAAGTTCATTTTATAATGCTTGATATAAGTAATTTATAGGAGCATTTACTCAAAACGAAATCAATCTTAAGTAAATTACAAAAACAATTTGGCTCGTAATAACACATTTATATTAGAATTTGTTACATGTAACCGTCGTTGTTTAAGGATATATTCAGTGGATTTAGCACAAATATAGGTAATTTTCGAATGCAGTTAGCAAGAAAAATATTTTCTAATCAAAACTATGAAGTCATTTTCGTTTAAATGTGTTGTGGTTAAACAACAGTTTAGTGTTTATCTTAATCAATTGAGTGATTTAACACAGAAAAATTGTTTTATAGAAAGTCAATATTGATACTTATTATCATGATATATATTTGAATCAAAATCGAGGGGCATGCTCATCATACAGTGAGTAATTTAACCAGCAATGTCAGCTAAAACCTTATATTCTTTATTATTTGAAATGATGATAAGTAATTCGATATTCATAAGTAAATAGGAAGTAATTAGACAAATTATACAAAAATAACAAACAAGAGAGGAAAGACATTTTCTTGATGGAAAAGAGGAACATAATATTTAGTACGAAAACTGACATCATAAAATTCATTCAGTGTTACTTCTATCGATAGAAATTTTCTGATAAATAGTTACCGGTTTTCCTAGGTTTTTTGACCTAACGCACTACGAAACGCGTTTGAATTCGTTAGACAGAAGTAAATACTGTTAAACGCGTAATATATTAACGCGTTTAGATGCGTTAATCAACAGTGAACGCGTTTAAATACGTTGGAACTAAACGCGTTTGGCTGCGTCAAAAACTAGTAGAATGCTGTCAAAATAAACGCGCCTTGAAGCATCCAAAAGGCTAACGCGTGCGAACGCGTTTAGATGCGTTAGTGTACCTCAACTGCTGCTAAACGCGTCAGAAACGCACGCATTTAGATGCATTTACTAAAATACCGTGTTTGGCAGTGCAGTTCGGTACCTACGATGCTGCGGAACGCGTTTGAATATATTTCATACAAACTACTGCTAAACGCTTCAGATTCTAACGCATTTTTACACGACAAGCAGCGAATGCATTCATTCATGTAAGAAAATTGAGTCTTAGCGGAGTTTCAGCCAGGTACATTGTACAGCGTTGGGACGCCTAAGAATTTGCCTCCAAAGACATATTCATAGGCAACGAGAGCATCGACTCACTAAGTCACTCATTATGAAACGATAAAAAGAAACAGTAAATATGTCAAGTAGTAGAGGAGCGATTCTTAAATGACGGTCGATTCAGGAGGGCTATAAGATAGAAGGGAGGGCGGATAAGCGCAAAAAGTACTCACGCGTCTCAGTTTTTCAAATTTTCCATTTCTAGAACCCCAAAAAGTCTTAATAGCCATTCCAGAAATAGAATTTGACCCAGGAAACTAACGAAAACAAAGAGTATTTCTAAATCTTGTCGTAACTTTCTAATCAACTTGAAGTCTGTGGCACCCACGGTTTCCTTTTTTAGAAATTCTATCCTGCAAACTAAGTCTTGCAGAAAAAATTTCACGAATAAAAAACTTCAGACTTGTGTCGATCTTCTTAGACGAAGAGAATAAGAGTTTTTAACAAAGAAAACACTAGGAACTTTCACACAATGTAGGAAAACGAAAAGCAGCAAAGAAATGTGGTTTGTCTTCATTATAATAAACAAGTTTTTCAACTCTTTCATTGCTTTTTATATAGAGTACAGTATTTGTTCTGTAGCCAAATTGTACATTTCGACAAATGACAATTCTTTTATGAACAGATAGATGTAGTTTTTTTACAATCACTGGTTGTTGCACCTGATATAACACAATATTCTTGACATGAATAATGTTGCTGATAATTCCAACAAAAGTTTGACTTTTGATTTTGAATAGAATACAAGAATCATCGAATTTTTTACCTTTTGCGAATGCTGCGATGGTGAATCTGACAGATCCAATATATGGCGTTGAATACAAAGTAACTTTTCGAATGTCAATACTAGAATAAATTTCGTCCAGCTCCGACTGATCGACTTTTCGTTTAAAATGCACTTTTAGTGTAGACAATGCTGTTGCTGTGGCATTCAACGATAGTCGAATACGTTTAGTTGCTTGAACGCTGTGAAGAAGATCTTTGATTTCACAATTAATTGACGATGTACTTAGGAGAAACTGGGTTGAAGACATTGAGATTGCTCTTTATCTCGGATGCGTGATTCTTCGTACAGTGAACTGTAGAGGTAATCAACCTTAAAGAGAGATAGCACACATAGAACTGTAAACCTGTTTAAGTTTGCTACATTTCAGCATACTATAGATCCGTCAATATATCTCTTTTACTAAAGACAGTGCCTATCGTAAAAACACACATTTCTTACCTAATACTCCTTCGAAGTTGAAGATTGAATAACTTGACCATTGACTGTAATCAGCTATTGACGGCTGATGTATATGGATACAGCATGTGAATATTTTGAACATTATGTCTTGTAGAGCAGAAATGAGGGAACAGATCGAGGAATTCACGTAGTAAAAGACGAACTTCATATATTTGGCTTTCAATCAGATGTTTTGATTCAACGTGAGCAGCAAAAGTAGATGATCGTAGTAAGGTTTTTTTCAATACATTTTGAAAAGAGAGGAAGCCAAAAAGTAACACCATTCGTTGTTCGTTAGCTTTAAACCGATAATCTAAGAAAGTATAAGGAGCACGAACCATTGTTGAAGGATAACGATATTTTTAAGATTCTCGGTGATTTTGTTGATCTGAGAACGACTAGACCATTCTTCATCACGATATTCCGGATTAAACCATAAACAGAGCTGCCGTTCCTAAACGATAACAATTGGAAAGTTCGCCTATTACTTAGAGAGGCTTGTATGTATCAGAAAGCAGCAGAAAAAAAATTCTTCTTTAGCTTTGAGTAGAGCGTACTCTACTCCTCATACTACTTAAGCTCTAAAATTAATAGTATCTACATTAAAGACTCTTCTATAGAGTACTTACAAATACGCCGTGGTACAAGTTATGGAGAGAGTCAAACAGCATTTTCATCGACTATTAATTTTGGTAGTGGCACAAATCTTTTTATCCTTTCTAATTTTCTTGCGATCTGTTCATCACAATAAAATTTCTCTTCAAAGACATCAATCAGAATTAATTTTATATCATCATCACTGGCTGGTGAAATTCTTGAGAGCTGTATATAACCACGTCCTGATCCGAACAATGTTTCTGTGCAACAAACTAATTCTTTAACAGTTGCACCTTGAATTTTATCAACTGTTGCTGCCCAAGCTAGTTTAATGGCAAGCTGTTGACCAAGATATTGACTTCTACCATTCACCGGATTATTTTCATCAGGTTCAACATTTGTTCTTTTAACACAAATTGTACCTAAATTACGATTGTTGTCTATGTTCTATACCAACTCGTTCTTCTTCAGATCTTAAGACTATCTTTACTACTGCTGTTTCTTCATCATTATACAAGAAATTAACAGTGGTACAGAAGCTACCATTAGCAAAGCCATCTGGAATGTTCGGATTTCTTGTTAACATTACTCTAGCACCAACTCCCAATCCTAGTGTATCTAGTGTTATACGATCGGATCTTGCAGATTTTTTTTTGAGCGGTGGTATTTTGACTATTTCTCTGCAAACTTCTTTTAACAGTTTATTCGTCAGAAGTTACTGGCAGGATGGTTAAAGAATCTAGCGATATAAGAAAGAGTTAACGTTTTACTAAAGCAATAGTTCTCAGATTCGTAACCAGTATCACGGACTTAACAAATTCGAGTATATTTTAGCTCAATTATAAGTAGAGAAGACAAATATGCTCTCGTGTGGATGCACAGATCATTCACTTGATTGTTTCGAGAGAAAAGAGCTCGACAGTTCCGATTTTCACCATTCAAAAGAGCAAACTTTAGGAATTTTTTCATAACCAAAATCTTTCTTAGAAGAGTTTTCTGAGATAGGTTTTATAGAAGATCTTTGGAAAACTAGGCAGTGTGCGAAACTTTTCCAATAAGATTGTATTGATTTTTTTCATACGCTGATGGCCCGAGGTGTTCTCTTCAAAATGAGAGTCAAGCGAGACCTTGATTTTCCGTGATTCGTGCGCTGTATTGAATTTCCTACGAGTCTCAGGGCTGGCAACACCTTGTACAATTACTTGATGTAATTGTGAATAATTATGAAACCATAAATGTTCACCGGATGCTATTAATAATTGATTAAGTGTATCAAATAAAATGATTTTTGATGATAAATTAACTAAATCATTTATTGATGATGCTAATAGTAGAGCAGCTAATGGTAATTGTTTACTTATGGTTGACGATATTAATTCTTATCATAAACGATCAAAATCATATTGTTTCCAACTGTAAGACTTTAATGCATTTATACATGACCGTTCAAATCATATTCTTCAATGAGGCAGCAGTTGATGTTTGATGTATATGTCGAGTCTGGTGAATTTGCTGACGAATTAAGAAAAAATATATCTTTAACACTATTTGCATTTAGTTATCTTTTATTACCATCACCATTAAATGCACTACGTATATTATTAGCGACAAGTATAAATATATCAGTAAAAAATATAGATCCAAATATATTATCATTAATTATTGCCATATATGGTGGTCTACATCTACATGAACAAATCAATAGTGATAATAAAAAAATGTCTGTTATTACATTTTTACCATTACATATACATTGTGATTCATCACTGACACCAATTTTAATTGAATATTTTAATAGTATCCATAATAATAAGACGAAAATTAAAATAATTATCATTTGTATTATTGAAATATTGCAAACTAATTATCGTCATTTATTCAACAAACAACATTTGAATATAATTTATAATCATTATTAATTGAGACATTAAATGCATTATCAAAAGATTTATCTTGTTTAACACGCACAATACTTGTTTATACTTTTACTTAAATTTGAATATAAAAAATTAACACTGAAATATATACATTCAATGATTCTTTAGTAAATCAAAATATTGATTTACTTGAAAATAATAATAATCAAAATCATACTATTTAACACATTTGACAATAATTGAATTCGATTCCTCTTTAATCGACGCTCTGAATAAAAATGATACAAAGTTAATAAAAAAAAGTTAAAGTTAATTAAAATTCTGCAACATTACCGTACAATTGAATTATCTGCACGTTCTTTGGTAGAAAATTGGTTAAAATACAATGATAAAAATAATATACTCAGTCATTTATCTTATCATGCGGCATTATTATTAGCACAATCAAATATATGGAATGCAATTATTGCAAATATATTGTGTGATTTATTAATATGTGATAATGATTATTTTCATCAACATACAGAAACAATATTAAATTTTGAGGATATAAAATTAACAACAAATTTAACGTTTGATACTATTTTAATATTCATAAAACATTCTATACAATATCGTACACAATCAGCATCAGCATCAGTACGTTTACTATGGCTATTTGAATCAGTTAAATTTGATCATATTGAACATTTAAAAACGATATTTAAATTGAAAAAACAGCGTATACAGTTTATGATACGAAAATTTTTTTTATAATAATTTAGAAACAGTAGCCACATATAAAAAATTTATATTATTAGGATATCAATTAGATGTATCTTTATTGTTTTGTATATGCCATCTTTCTAATACAATAATACACTATTATTTTTCATTATTAATGGGTGGTGTTGTCGATGATGATGATGATGTCATAGTAGAAAGGTAGTAGCCTTAGCCTATGGATTAGTATTAGTGATAGTATCAAAAGTCTGATAAAGAATAGTTAATAATAACCACCTGAATAAGAATAGTTCCATGGTTCAAAGGAACCAAAAATTAACAAAATTAGAAAATCATATTTATAAGTTCAAAACCAAATATAATGAAATTCGACAAATGTCGTTCGAAAAAGTGGCCGAGAGAAGAACACTTTCAAAAGCGATCCCTTGTGGCGCTGATCCTATTTGTAGCGGTCTTTATTTGGTTTACTTCTCAAGTGACCACTGGGTAGCGCTTTGCAAGTGGTTTTCTGTAAAGCACTTTTCAAAGTGTTCTCCAGTTAAACACTTCAAAAGCACGGCAAAACAAGGCCGCTATAAATAGGATCAGCACCACTGGAGAGCGCTTTCTTTTTTACTCTGTGGTATAGCTCGAGATCTCCAGATTGTATTTTATCCGAATGGGAACGTTTTGGAGAGAAAAAAAGGGTATTCTCTAATAAGAAATTTACTCGTCTTTCCTTGTGCCTTTTCAACGTCCAAGGATGAGAAGCAGAGCTCTGGAAGTGTTAGACTTAATCCACAAAGTTGAGGCATCCTTCGTGGTTTGTATTGAAGTTGGAGAACTTTGGAATTCTTTTAAAATACCAGATTTTACTGTGTTTCATGAGGAAGGCTCGAATCGATGTGGAGAAAATATGTTGGGAAAACCCCATGTAGGGCTAAAAACAGAAAGCTCTATAACTTAGTAAATAAAAGAGATGAAAAGCTGAAATATTCCAGGAACAAATATCTTTACAGGACAATCATTTCACCTTTGAAATATTTCCACTTTCTGACTTTTTCAAATAAAATTCTCCAAACCTTGATTATAAATTCTACTATCTCGTACAGAATTTCATGCTCAACTCGAATCCACACTTTATGATGCCATTTGAACTAAACTTCGTCTCGTTTTATACAAGTGATGATTGATGGCAAAATCAATGAAGTGCATTAGAGAAAACGAGCAAGAATAAAATATATTTAAATAATGTTAGTTGATGCAATAAGCAAATGAAAGCTGTTACACTGAAAAAATAAGCACAAGTGTGCACGTAAAGTATTTCATTATATTGAGATTGTTGCAAGTTTATCATCACCAACAGTTACCGAAGAAGCTGAAACTGGCTGCGGTACAGGAGGAACGGTATTATCGCTCCACACTAGTTTTCGTTCAAAATATGGCCACCAAATGTATCGACGAATCAAACGTACAATTAATGGTACTAAAAGTTTATAAACTTTTGTAAGTCCACCAATTAAACCAATGATTGTTATAATGATAAATATCGGTGTACTTCGACTCACATATGAATAAGTACAATATTGTGGTTGACAGGTATTGGAATAGAATTCGTATGATGCGTTATTATTCCATTGTTCAATCATTAAATTTTGTACCAGTTCACCAACTGTTGTAGCTGTATTATACTGAGTTGTTAAAGACGAATTGAGAATTGTAACATTGTTATTTAATGGATATTGTATACCATTGAGTAGTGATGATAAACATGTCTGATCATAGAAACACTGAAGATCAGAATGTAATACAGCATCAACAATATAACATCCCACGTAAATTCCTAAACGAGAAGATGAAAGACTAAAAGGTGTAAAAAAGGTATTAAAAATAATATATAAAATACCTGGTATACGCCAAATAAGTGCTATGTTACTCGAAACATAACAATAATAATGGTTATCATAATAAGGAGAATTTATACTATAAATCGCAGGTTGTTGAAAGCAACTACGTGTTTCTATACAACCACATGATTCATTCGTTGTCGTATTATAAATGCGATCATAATCATAAATATAATCCTCATACGATGCATATTCTAGTGGATGCGCCGCCACTAACACTGTATTTGTTAATAGATAAGACATTAATGTATTTCCTTGTGTTGTACTTTGAATTAATAGTAATGATCTTTTAAATGAATTTATTATTGTTTGTTTAAATGTAATAATAGTTTTTACTGCTTGCGATTCAAAGAAAGTCTTTGAAATAACATTAACTGATATGAATTTTGTTAAATTAAAGATATCTAACTGATAACTAACTGCTTCTTGAGTTAACTCACATAATTTTGATAATAGTTGAAATGCAACACTTGCTATTTGTCGAAAATCATCTTCGTTTGTTATGACAAGTAATGATACGTCATACTCAACGTTATTTATCCATTGCATAGTAATAAAGTCTGACTGACAAATTTGATGATATTTAGGTTGAAATGAGACTAATTTTTGTCAGTCAACTATACTATTAGAACATGGACCTTGAAGTGTTTGTGAATATTTTTGATATATTATTCGGTTGATATTCGTAGGATTTTGAATAGTTATGCTGTAATGCATGAGATAAGAAAAGACCTAATATGTAGAGAAACGCAGAATATCGAACGCTAATATGAGTGATGTGATTGAGCACCAATTCGGTTTCTTGTTACCTGGCGGCTGCCTCACGTTTTCCATCTAAAAGATGAACCATGGCGGTGCGTTTACAGTTTTTACTTTTTCGTAAGTACTGCATATACCAAGTTACGACCTGATTGTAGTAGTTTTAGCTTAAATTTATTTATTTGTTCATAAATTTTATCGATCTCAACTTGTTTCCTCAATCAATGTTTTGGTCTCCGCGTCAGATAAAATAATTTATCGTTTGTTGCAATTTTTGTTTTCTTCTTTAAAAGCGTTTCTTTTGCTTTATGTGATTTAATCGCTAAAATCGTCGCAGACTACTACGACTACTCATGTCAAATATGAAACAAATAATAGTCTTTTTTCTTTTCTTTCAATAGGTGTTAGTGCTCAATTATTATATTATTAATGACATATAAAATCGCATATACCAGATGTATTTCTGTTCTAACAGAGTAATCTAAAGCTATGACAACAAAGAAACGTTTAGAAAAATAATTTCAAAACCAGTTCTGGTCAGATAGGATAGATTACAACACATTTCCTCTCAATGCTTACTGAGTTCAGGTTACAATTTCGTCTTACATTTAATATGATCAGTTGCGGATGGCTGTAAATTAATTTCATTTACGTATAAAATGTTATCAATTGTCGTTGACTATCTACCTGTGTTTATTATGTCACACAAATTAACACTAACTATTAAATCATATTTTAAATTTTGCTGATCTTGAAATGTCGATATGAAAAAATGAATATTTTGATCACTATGATCTTTCTTATAATGTAGATTAATCATATTTTTCATATGTGACAACTTCTTTGGTACACTGTAATCTTAAATTAATTTCTAGTTTATAGAAAATCGACCGAAAAATCGTCGGGCATTTTCTAGTTTATAGAAATTCCTCGACGAATTTCCAGTTTTCTAGGAAATGTTGATTTTCTACTTTATAGAGAATCGACTTGATTTTCCATACATTCGATTTTCTATAAAGGTGAAGAATCGCTGAGAGTTTTCTATAAATAATTTCCAAGAATCTGGAAATTCGATTCTGATTTTCTATAAATTAGAAAATCCTCGGCAATTTTCTAGAAAGTGGAAATTCGCCCAGGAATTTCTAGACCAAATACTTATTCATCTTTTTGTTTTGCAATCAGTGTAGGTATAAGAGCGTCACGTAAAGACACTCATATTACACTTAAATCAATTTTGACAGTTTCTACTTTAGATCACAATTCTGCCTACGTCAGCAAGAGTTTTGATTTAGGCAGAGACAGTGGTGGCGCGAAGTTTCGGTAGAAAGGTCCGAAAATCCGAGACGTTCGCCAGAACTCTCTCAAAAGCATGAGCTGGATCAACCCTCATACAACCTGGTCGCGCCGGCACTCGG
Source organism: Didymodactylos carnosus (assembly GCA_905250885.1). Classification (NCBI taxonomy): domain Eukaryota; kingdom Metazoa; phylum Rotifera; class Eurotatoria; order Philodinida; family Philodinidae; genus Didymodactylos; species Didymodactylos carnosus. The sequence continues at coordinate 27,046 of CAJNOQ010001424.1, forward strand.
TGCAGACTCGCCAAGGAATTTTCAGTTTATAGAAAATGATCTTAAAAGAGTAAAAGGCTGGGCGGACTCTTTCTTGAAAATTATTTATGGAAATTCAACGAGGATTTTCTAGCTTGTTGGAAATTTATCGGTAATGGGATGGACATATTATAAGACCCTCCCACAATAAAAGACTCCCCTAAATAGAAGACCCTTCTTAAACTCATCTTACAAAAGTCAAAATAAAAGACCCCTTCTATTTTTCAATTTTTTAATTATAAGTCTCGCATAATAATATATATGTTCCATTGAAAGCAAATTCTCTCGTCCTCTGAAGCGTATGAAGAAGAGAGTCATTTTTTTAGTAATTGTAATTTTTTAGTAGTATTTAAGTATTAGAGTCATTTTTTTAAAACGAATTGCTATCTAAAAGTATATTTCCTCACGAGTGGCAGCTTGCAAAAATTGTAACTTTGAATAAATCAAAACCAGACATTCCCTCCTGCGAACACACCCGATCAATATCCCTATTACCCACATACTCAAAACTGTATGAAAAAATTATTCTTAAAAGAGTAAAAGGCTAGGCGGACTCAAATAGTATTGTGTCTCCGGAATAATCTGGATTTAGGGATAATGGACTACTTCAAACACGTGTACTATCAATCTATCAGGAGGTAAAAAATAACCTTGCAGCAAATGTCCCTGTTGTATCTGTCTACGTAGATTATAAAAAAGTATACGACATGGCTTGGCACATGAGATTAATTGTTAAACTCTGTAGACTATGGATGCCGCTTGAGCTTTTAAAATTGATTGTAAGTTGGTTACGTGACCGGAAAGCCTTCGTTATAGTCGGAAAGTTTAAATCGGGTATTTTCAAGTACATAAGACTTCCTCAAGGTAGTGCACTAAGTCCTTTTATTTTTATTATCTTTCACACCGATTTAGTGAAATGCGAAGGAGCTTTTTCTGCCATCTGTTTGCCGACGATCTAAGTACAATTATTGTCCCTTCAGTTTCAAGTGGTTTGTCTAAAATGCTAAAATTTTTAAATGAGGAAGGTACGAAAGTGTGTAATAATCTCTTTAATTACTCACGCCCAGGGTGCTGCCTTTCACTGTACCTTTCCGCAGTGATTTTGTAGAACAAACATTTCTCTTGCATATGAGATGCAAACGGGCCGTAAGGATCAAGCTGTTTCTGAGATATTAAATAAACATTGATTTCATCCACAAATGGAGCTTCTGGTGATGACTAAAAAGTTAAGTTCACCTAATTCATGAACACTGCCATACGAAGGCGAGAGATCTTGGATTTCTTAGTTTTTCGATGAGCTCTTTCGAACTAGAATACTAAGAACAAAAAAAATTTTTAGCTCCGGTCACTATTCCCTTAGTAGGTCGGTTTTCTCACGGATCCTCTTAAGTATTATTCTCATTGTTTTAAACAACACGAAGTCAATTTTCTCTCACTAGCTGATGTACGTGCTTTCAATTATATTAACAACTTCAACAATGATTTAAATGAGCTACCATCGAAGACCTTCTATTTACCAGGAATGATTTTCGATGGGCTATTAGAAGACTCAGAGCTAAACGATCATGTAGATCGGATAAAGTTTCAAACAAAATGATTAAACTCCTTCCACAATCTCATTATTCGTTTATTCTGGTAGCATTCAATAAACTTTTGACCACAAATTTATATTCGTCTCATTGGAAAACAGCAAAAATGCTCTTACTTCAGAAAGAAAAAACATCGTTGATCTCAATTGAGAAAACCAGACCGTTCTTACTAATATCATGTTTTGGTAAAGTTTTCGAAAAATGTATACTTATTTACATCAGACGATGGATGACAGAAAACAATATACTCCCCGACGAACAATCAGGATTCAGACCAGCTCACTCAACAACAACAAGATTTGATCAATTTCTTGAAGACTGTACTACCGCACTAGAGCAACACACAGCATCACTCATTATGTACATTGACTTTGTTAAAGCTTTTGACCAAATATGGCACGATATCCTCATTTACAAACTTGCTCAATTGAACTGTCCTCGTTAACTGCTCGGCTGGAACAGCATGTATTTAACTCGAAGATCATCATGTATACAAATGGGGAACGAAAAATCCAACATATTTTCTATTAAACGTGGTGTACCCCAAGACTCGGGAATTTTTTTCGTTGTTCTCCTCTCATATAGTACAATGAAATGTACGATTCAGTTTCTTTAGAGTGCTGTAAAGAAAGTAAAAGCTGTAATAATCAAGCAATAACAGTCATACTTGAATCAAATGGCTAATACAAATGAAATATGTATTTTTAGTTCTAGAATATGAGAAGTATGTGTGCTTAGATCTGCTTTTTAACTCACCTTTCTAAAGTTTTTTGGGTACTCTCTAGTAGCAGTACAATAAGTTTAAAAGATTTACACAATATGTCAACTTTTTCTGAACAAGAACCTGCGTCACTATAGGAATATTTATCACTTTGTGCAGGTTTTTTTAATCTGAAACCTCTTAACTGACAATGTCATAAAATGTGCTCTAGTCATAATGATTCGTTAATGAAACAGCCAAGATGTGATAGATATCTTTTGTAGAATAATCTTTTTCAAGCTTCCTATGACAAACGCCACACCGTCGGATTATATACCGACCAATCAAACGCATTCCAAATCAATTCTAATGATTTTTGATCTCGAACTTTTTATTCATAGAAGACAATTATCACATCTTGGCGGTTTCATAACGAATCATAATGATTACAGCATACTTTATGACATTGTACAAATTAACAGGTCTCAGCTATTTTAGTTTTTGCTTTTTGGCTGACCACAGTGTTTTCTCTGATTTTATCTTCTCATAGTGACTTTGTAGAGCGAACATTTCCTTTCAGATGAGACGGGAACGGATCCTAACGGTTAAGCTATTTCTGAGATATTGGGCAAATATTGATCTCATCGAAAAAATCTGTTCTGCCGCATTTAAATCCTAATTTATTTTATTTTGTTTAAGTTCGGTTCCTTTGATTGTATTGTGGATACATACATACATTGGCATATATATTTATATACTTCCAATTTATTCGTTATTTTTAAAATAACGAGTATTGTCCCATGTAAGCAAGAGAATGTAATAAACGAAGATATTTACATTTACTACCAAGAAATATACCTCGAATACATTAGGTTTTGCACATTTTGTACGTATATGACTACACTTTTTATTTAAAGTTTCTTTAAATAACAGCACTGCTTTTCTGCTTTCATTGAGATGATATGGGAGCGTTTCAAAATGTATTTCAATCGGTCAGTCACTGTTCCGTTATTCCTGTGTTCCTTTATTCTACGACTATTCCTGTATTCTGCTGTTATACAATATTTCATTTTATAATAATTTTTATATAAATGTATACAGGAACTTCATTTTCTTTTCTAATTGATTTAATTACTTTCTTCAAACACAATTAACCGCTATGTGTCAAAAGATTATTCTTTTATCAACCTATCAAAAATACATGTACTTGTCTTTTACAGTTTATCCTACTCTGATACTATTTAGACTTTCCTATATGAGAAATTCCTCCGGTTTTCTGTTTAAACAATAAAATAGGAAAAGAACAAACTTTATATTTTTATCAAATGTTCATATTTTATATATTCAAGGAGGACAATGCACAAAAAAAAATACATCAGTATCGTGAACAACTTGTGTATTTTAAACTAGTATAAAAGATGGAATTAGACCTCTAATTAATGTAATTTTAGTGCGCAAAGTTGGCAAAATACGAAATAAATTTACATTGTGCACTGTCCTCCTTGAATATATAAAATATGAACATTTGATGAAAATATAAAGTTTGTTCTTTTCCTATTTTATTGTTTAAACAGAAAACCAGAGAAATTTCTCATATAGGAAAGTCTAAATAGTATCAGAGTAGAATCATACTTCATTTATCATCGTCGCGAACGGAGGCTTCTTCGTTTCTTTGCATCTCTTCCTCTGTACGATATTTTTATATATACATCGACCCTTGTGATTGCTCCTTGTCACGTTGCTATACACGTGCCAATTTATTTCTATCACTTTGTTGGCTTAACTAATTATGTCTTCCGGGCCGTGGCCCTTACGGCCAGCAAGCAGTTATGGTCCCTCGATTCTTCGACCTTTGTCCAGATATACAACGCCAACCTCTATGATAGTGAATCGAGCACATTCAATGTTAAGTGAGTACGCAGACGGCAATTACTATCCAGTACAACCTCAGCATCCTTATCCTTACCCCAGTCAACCGGTGTACTATCAGGACTATGATCAAAACATATCTTATGGCTACTCAGCACCTGATCAACAGAAACAACAAATAGGTACGTTATCTACAACAACGATGAGTAACCAAGTGCAACTATCCAACCCTCAACCGGTGACAGTTCCTGCTACACCTAAAAATCGACGTACTCTTGCTAATATGGAAGAAGAGAATGATGAATTAAATGATTTTATAAATGATCCTACAACAAAAACAATAGAACGTAATCGTAAATATCAGAAAACAAACAATCAGTATGCGATGAATCATATGATGAATCATTCAACTTCACGATCAATAATAATAATAATAATAATAACAAAAAAAGTATCAGAGTAGAATAAACTGTAAAAGACAAGTACATGTATTTTTGATAGGTTGATAAAAGAATAATCTTTTGACACATAGCGGTTAATTGTGTTTGAAGAAAGTAATTAAATCAATTAGAAAAGAA